>JAGKQL010004833.1:0-13775 GCA_018398635.1 Cyprinodon brontotheroides
AAATAATGAGAAAATAGATTTAATGACATCGGTCAGCACAGTGTATGAAGACAAAAGGGGGTAGGTCTATGGATGTTTTGAACACTAGTTAATGGGATAACTAATTTGAGATTTCATCAAGCCATGATCATATGCATTAATTACCGTATTTTTCACGAACCATATATGACCGTAATTTAAAAGAATACTCAGTGTCTCAGTTATGTCCCATTTCTGTATTTCAACACACACATAAGCGCACTGGACTATAGGGCGCCAAGCTTTTTTTATATACAGGTAAATGTCCTCTACTACCTTTAAATACCTCTACTATGGTATTTAAAATACAGCGTGGGCAAAACTGAGTATGACATGTGCTTTATTCATGTATTTATTACAAAAGTATTAATCAAACCCTGGCCGCTGGCAGTGGGGACAGACACATCGCAGATTGACACCACGGCGTAGTGATCACATCCTAAATCCAACTTAAAATCCTGAAACCTGCCGACGGAATATGTTTCGCTTTTATTACCGGTATCCTGGTGCCTGCAGCTAAAATTATTTAGATGAAAAACATCTATGCCAGCCAGCCCGAGACTCGCTCCATTAGGGCTGCTGTTGAGGATGGGATGCTTCATAGTCGGTGCACACCGCTGGTATGGCTCGGGGTCTGAGCGCCTGGTGTGGAAAGTGGAATAATCTGGATGAACTGACTGCACCGGTATTAAGTTTTTCAGGTGGCCGTTCACTTTCTCACTTTAAAAACATATTAAAACTACTTTATTCTACACTGATCACAGCAAATAAGCCAAAAGATTTAGATTATTTAGATGAAAAAGCACCGCCTGCCAGCCACCGCTGTGAAGAGGAGGGACCCGGCCGAGAGGCTGCTGTTGAATTAAGATTTTCGGGTAGAAAAATAGAGCGGAGCAAAACTGAGTATGATTGTTAGCTTTTATTCATGTATTTATTTTACAAAAGCTATTTAATTCGGAACCCATCAAAAGTCATCATCCTCTGTTTCGCCTGAGATTAAACACCTGCGCGAAATCAGACATGACGCCAATTTCCTCTCGCTGCTGTCAGAGTCACTTTCCGCGCAGCGCATGCTCCTCGAAAATGATGCCGGCTTTTGCAAAAGTTTGAACAACAGAGCCAGCAGACAGGTTAGTCCAAGCATCTACAATCGTGGCGTAACGTGGCGGCCTTTCATGACGCTGCGCTTCCACTTATCCTGAAACTGTGGTCTCCGTCACCTGTCATTCATAAGCCCCACGCCCGGCAGCCGCTATCAGTGGCCGTTGGTGATGCGTGGAAAAACCACCTGGTCTCCTCTCACATACACCTGCCTCAGCCACGCTTTCATCATCTCCTCATCCATCCAGCCTCTTTTATTTGCCATCAGAGCGCTGTGTGTGTCTCGCTGTCCAGCTCCCCAGATCAGCTTCTCTGATTGGCTGATGCGGGCGCCGCCCAGCAGCAAACTTCAATTTTTCCATCTCGAAGCTGCAGCTGCTGGCGGCGCTGGCGTCCAGAGTGCTTTTCTCCAGAGCGTGGAACGCCCGGACGCACCGCTAGCGCTGCTGCTCAAAACGCGCCGCTGGACGCTTTTTGCGCGCCTATACGCTGCCCGCCAACTATTGACTTTGCACGAACCGCTGCTTCTGCTGCGTCTCGTTCACACCGGCGTTCTTAGCGGTTAGAACAGCGCAAGCACAGCTGCTTCATTTGTTTCACCATGTTTTTCACATCAGCGCTGTGAGATGGGCACGCATGGAGTTACACAGATTAACAGCGATGGTGATGAGTGGAAACCAACGCTGGTCTCCTTACATTCAGCCATTCTTTCATCATCTCCTCTGTGAGGTGGTCTCAAAAAGTCTGCAGTAACAACATACATACGCTTAGACCGCACCGCATGCGCGACCGCGACATTTTGAGTGGGAAAAAGACGCTTTTATGCTGCGCGCCTTATAGTTGCGTGAAAAATACGGTAATAAAGCATCTAGGTGTTTCCTGCCTTGGTTTTCCAGGATGTTTTCTGAAGCCCAGACCCCCCAGGTGCTGATAAAGGCCGCGCGAAAAATACAAAATAAACGGCTGCTGTGTTTTAGATCCTTTTTTTAAAATTTTGACTGCTTTTATTGGGCCGACTGATCCTGACAAACATCTCATCTGCTGACGAAAGCGGATAAATAACTTAGAACATATTTTAATGTTCCTTGTTGGCGTTTGGCTCGGTTCTTCATCATCAGAGGTAAATCCTGATAAATCTTCCACAGTCCAGTAGATGTGGAACCCTGAGTCAAAGCAGCGCTTCTGTTCCGTTTACTTTTGATCCATGGTTCTCCTCTTTCTTCTGGGCAGACTAATCTGACTACATCTATTGCTGATTGCTTGTTGAAGATATTTTGTTGTTCTACATTTAAAGAAAGCGCTTCATATAGAAAAAAAGTTCCAGCTTGGAGAAAATTCTCCAAGCTGATTTCGAAGCTCCTCTCTGACCTGCCTGCTGCTTGTTCTCCACAGAACCTTTCAGACCCAACCTGCTGCAGTTAGACTGTGGTTCTGTGTCAGACGTAAGGGACCAGCGTAGAGCAACAGTTCCGTTAGCAGATCAGATGTTCCTCAGATGTTCCTCAGCTACAGCATTAGCAGTTAAAACGTTTTCCATGATGGGCTGGAAACCAAAGACCGCCAGTCCTGAAGGGGAACTTTTGAACCGCTACCACTGTATGTTAGAACACAAGCTAGCTTCTCATGTGTTGTCTTCTTCTCCAACCTTAGAGATCATGGACTTCCTGTACCACCACCTGGTTCCGGTTCTGCAGGAGAAGCTGAGCTCCTGCAGAAAAAAGGAGCAGCTACAGGAGCAGCAGCAGCAGGACCGATACCAGCTGTCAGACATCTTTAACTCTGACGTTGAAGACGAGGACAACAGCTGACCACTATCAGAACACAGGCCCCGCCCCCATTTGTGAATAGGAGGGGCTTAAGCCTTGACAGGAAGTGGACAGATTTTTTGTTTATAAATTCTCCATGTATTGAAAAGATTCTGTTTTTTTATTAAATGTGTTTCCTGGTTGAGGCGTTCGGGTCTGATCAGCACCATCACTTAGACGACTTTTACTGTCTGTTTGTAAGAACTACCTGCACACCCACCCTGGCATGTTATCGGGGCCCGGGGCCTTTCTTGGGGTGACTCTCATCAGCCGGGTCAAGGCAGATGGGCCCCTCCCCCTGCTGTGGAACAGCTTCCACTGTGCTGTTTAGTGCCTCAAGCCTTCCTTTGCTCACAGGCTCCTCCCACTGGAACCCAGAACCTGAAACCCAGCAGAACCCACCAATGACCCGACTGCACACTTTCAATCAGATGACTTTAATAAGAAACAAGTCCAAGAATGGGCCTCCATGCTTAGTGAGTGCAGCAGGGGATTGTGGGTACTGTAGTTCACTTATTGCTGATAGCCTGCAGCTTGCCGGTCCTCCTCATGATGTTTGGGACAAACAGGAGTCCAGACGCACGCTCAATGGTTTCTATTGGAACCAGGAAACGTTCAAGAGGAACCTTCTCATCAATGGGTTCATTTGGGAGAACGTAGGAGCGAAGCTCCACCCCCTTGCCGTCGGTCTGCTCCAGAATCAGCACCTGAGGAGAACACGGCCTCTCAGATTCAGAAGACTTAAAGGTGTGCTGGTGACATCATCAGGTAGTCGACTCCTACCTTGAAGAAATGTGTAGGCACGGCAACGTGATTCCGCCCAATCACCTGGTACTTCACGTACAGCTTCCCATCATCTTCCTGCCTGAAATAAAAAGAGGAATGTAAGCTCCACCCCCTCTGGGAAGGGTATGCCAGGTCAGGTAGGCTTACCTGGGCAGGTAGAGCGGCCCAGTGCACACATACACGTTGAGGTAGTGTTTGGTCAGGGAGCGGCACAGCTTCTCCAGATTGTTCCACGTGTTCTGGTTCAGGTTAGGGTTCTGGTGGAGAAAAGTCCGACATTCTGACCCATCAGCTGATTGACCCAGAGGGGTCAGAACCAGAATGGAAAGCCGAGAGACTGGTCTGAGAACTGGTTTAAAAAAAAAGCTTTTTGACACGAGACCAGTACCTCAAATAATAGCTGCTACTTCCTGTTCCTGCAGTTCGATTTCATTTGGTTCATGTAAATCCTGTTCCTCTAGGTCCTAGAGTTCTTGTTCCTGTAGTTCCTGTTCTTATAGTTCCTATAGTTCTTGTTCCTGTAGTTCCTATAGTTCCTATAGTTCTTGTTCCTGTAGTTCCTGTTCTTATAGTTCCTATAGTTCTTGTTCCTGTAGTTCCTGTTCTTATAGTTCCTATAGTTCTTGTTCCTGTAGTTCCTATAGTTCCTGTAGTTCTTAGTTCCTGTAGTTCCTGTTCCTATAGTTCCTTTAGTTCTTGTTCCTGTAGTTCCTATAGTTCCTGTTCTTCTAGTTCCTATAGTTCTTGTTCCTTTAGTTCTTATAGTTCCTCTAGTTCCTGTTCCTGTAGTTCCTATAGTTCTGTTCCTATAGTTCCTATAGTTCTTGTTCCTCTAGTTCCTATAGTTCCTGTTCCTCTAGTTTCTATAGTTCCTGTTCCTATAGTTCCAGTTCCTGTTCCTCCTGTTCCTTTAGTTCTGTTCCTATAGTTCCTATAGTTCTTGTTCCTTTAGTTCCTGTTCCTTTAGTTCCTGTTCCTCTCTGTTCCTGTTCCTATAGTTCTTGCTCCTGTAGTTCCTATAGTTCCTGTTCCTCTAGTTCCTATAGTTCCTGTTCCTCTAGTTCCTTTAGTTCCTGTTCCCTAGTTCCTATAGTTCCTGTTCCTCTAGTTCCTATAGTTGCCCTTGGTTCCTCTAGTTCCTTTAGTTCCTGTTCCTCTAGTTCCTTTTAGTTCCTGTTCCTATAGTTCTTGTTCCTGTAGTTCCTATAGTTCCTGTTCCTCTAGTTCCTTCCTTAGTTCCTGTTCCTCTAGTTCCTATAGTTCCTGTTCCCTAGTTCCTATAGTTCTTGTTCCTCTAGTTCTTTTAGTTCCTGTTCCTCTAGTTCCTTTTCCTGCTCCTAGGCTTAGTTCCTGTTCCTATAGTTCTTGTTCCTGTAGTTCCTATAGTTCCTGTTCCTCTAGTTCCTTTAGTTCCTGTTCCTCTAGTTCCTATAGTTCCTGTTCCTATAGTTCCTGTAGTTCCTAGTTCCTATAGTTCCTGTTCCTATAGTTCCTATAGTTCTTGTTCCTGTAGTTCCTATAGTTCTTGTTCCTATAGTTCCTATAGTTCTTGTTCCTGTAGTTTCTGTAGTTCCCTTTAGTTCCTGTTCCTCTAGTTCCTTAGTTCCTGTTCCTATAGTTCCTGTTCCTCTAGTTCCTTAGTTCCTGTTCCTATAGTTCCTGTTCCTCTAGTTCCTTTAGTTCCTGTTCCTATAGTTCCTGTTCCTCTAGTTCCTTTAGTTCCTGTTCCTTTAGTTCCTATAGTTCTTGTTCCTCTAGTTCCTTTAGTTCCTGTTCCTCTAGTTCCTGTTCCTCTAGTTCCTTTAGTTCTTGTTCCTATAGTTCACTCTAGGCAGATGTGGGAGGAGCCTCATACACCTGAGCAGGTTAGGGTGTGTTTGTTTCAGGCTGTCCACTTGATCAGACCTCAACAGACTCACCTGTGGAGCCACGTTGCTCAGGTAGAAGGTGTCTTCCATGGCCTTTTGACTCCACTTGTGATTGGCTGCAGCAGCCAGGTGGCCGCGGTCGAAGCCACTCCCCCTGTAGTCGGCGTTGGTGGCTCTGTGGAAGATGTGGACGCTGTGGACGACACACATCCTGTTAGACTGCGCCACGCCATGTGACCCACCTGTCGAGCTTCTACTCACCTGTCGTCCTCTTTGAACTCGCAGAACTTCCTGTCTGACGGTCCTTTCAGGGAGGCGGGGTCCAGCCGCTCTATTACCCAGGATGCAGTGCGTGTGCGAGGATCGTAGGATGTGACATAGGACTCCCTGGACTTGATGTTGGCCAAAGAGGGGAAGCCGTACTTCATCACAGCTCCAGAATTACCTGGACTCACCTGGATCAGAACAACAGCTGGTCAGCTGAAGGTTTGGGTCAGAACCACCCAGCCTACCATCAGCTGATGGGTCCGTAGGTCTGCTGGACCTGCTTTAGGTTCTGTTAGGAACCACCGGTGTAACTCGCCCAGTTCTCCAACATCCTCTGATCCGATCTGGATCCGTTTGTGCAGAACTAAAGTTCTGAAGATGTTTCCCCACTGAGCTATCAGGACATCCAGACCTCCGTCTAACCTGAGGAGGTCCAGATGTTCAGATGGTCTACTAGACCATCTCTTCTCCACCTTGGGCTGCAGACCCCGATCAGCGTGGCCATTTTGGAAGAATAGAATGAACTCTGCTTCTGACGCAAGATTAGAAGTTCGGGGAGCGGCGGGTCTCCAACAGGCACCCGTAAACCAGCTAAACGCCATCGAAGCGTTCGCCATGGTCACGGAGTTCAATAGGAAGCTGCAGCGGGGGGCTGGTGGTAGATGGGGGAGGAGTTTAATGGTCTATGAAGCCGCTATGATCGACGCCACCATCAGAAGGTTTCAATCAGGGCCTCCTGAATAATGACGGGTCAGAAAAGAAGGAACTAGATGTCACCTCCTCCAGCTGTGATCAGAGCTGCAGCCTGCTGCTCCTCCTGCTCCTCCTCCTGCTCCTGCTCCTCCTCCTCTCTCTGTTCTGGTTGTTCTTGTAGCGGCAGAGCTTGCAGCATCTAATCCTTCTGCATCCATGTAAATATCTGCTTCAAACTTCTTTCTAGTGTGTTTTGCTGCATTAAAGGAAAATTCCGGTTTTAACACTTTTAGCCATTTTCTGTAGTGTCCAGGATGAAATCGAATGATCGACACCAAAATTTTGACAATTGCTCCTGTCTCTGCTTTTTTGGCTCATGCAGAATCCCCCCTGGCTGCTTTAGAATGGCTAGCATAGAGCATGTCGGATAATGTCCTTAAAACAACCTTTTAAACGTTCTTTTTTTAAAATATGCTACTCACCGGGTCGTCAGCGCTGTTCAATGATCGTTCCAAAAAAAGTTTCGGTGAAGAAAAAACGCTCCTGTAGTGTTTTATTTAGCATTTTGTAAATCCCATTGAGTTCTCTGTTGGAATAGTCAATATTCCGCTGCCACCGAAACGGAAATGGGGCCTGTTTATGACAGTTGTAGTCTTTTCGCTTTTCACTCTGTGTACGCCGACGTTCGGAGGTGCTAACCGCCTCTGTTAAACACTTTAAAAACTCTGAAAATGGAATACCTAAAGGTGGATTCTTGAGGAGGACATATGGACTTTGAGTTTGACGCAGAGGATACAGGCGTCGCGGACTAGTGGTCTGGAGTGCAACGCCTCAGATTGAACGGCAAGCGGAAGTTTATAAGCGGTTGTGATGTATCGGAAAAAAATAGTTCTGGGATTTACAAAATGCTAAATAAAACAAGACAGGAACAGTTTTTCTTCACCGAAACTTTTTGGAACGCCATTGAACAGCGATGACGACCGGGTGAGTAGCATATTTTAAAAAAGAACGCTTAAGGTTGTTTTAAGGACATTATCGGATATGCTCTATGGAAGCCATTCTGAAGCAGCCAGGGGATTCTGCATGAGCCAAAAAGCAGAGACAGGAGCAATTGTCAAAATTTTGGTGTCGATCATTCGATTTCATCCTGGACACTACAGAAAAGGGGCTAAAAGTGTTAAAAACCGGAATTCTCCTTTAAATGATGGTATGTAGCGTAGCAACCACAGGAAGTTAGCCTCTGATGCTGCTTCCTGTTTCTCTAAACATCCCAGCGTTTCAAATTAAAGAGCCTAAAGCTGAAGTCCTGATGATGGAACCCAGATTCTGAGAACAAACGGACCTGCTGATTCCTCTGGTCTGACCCGGTTCTGTTCAGGTCATCAGCTTCGCATCTTCAACTGTAGCCTGGTTCTGATCCAAAGCCAGACATCAGGTTCTCTGTAGATCTGGTCTACACAGATCCGTTCTATAAAAACCTATTATGCATAGATCTGTTCTAGAAAGATCTGATCTAGAAAATCTATTCCACACAGATCTGTTCTATAAAGACCTATTATGCATAGATATATTCTAAAAAGATCTGTTCTATTAAGATCTATTATGCATAGATCTGTTCTAAAAAAATATATTCTATGAAGATATGTTCTATAAAGATTTATTCTACACAAATCTGTTCTATAAAAACCTATTATTCGTAGATCTGTTCTACATAGATCTGTTCTATAAAAAATGTTCTATAAAGATCTAGTCTACATAGATCTGTTCTATAAAGACTTGTTTTATAAAGACCTCTGCAATAAAGACCCATTCTACACAGATCTGTTCATATAAAAACCTATTATGCATAGATTTGTTCTATAAAGATCTGTTTACACAGATCTGTTCTATAAAGACCTATTATGCATAGATCTGTTCTCAGTAGACCTCCAACCATCTGGTTCTGACCCGGTTCGTCAGATAATCCAGGTGCTGCTGAGGTCAGAGCTGCAGGTTCTGCAGAACCTTTACTGTTTGCAGAGTTTCTGCTGGAAGGACCTTAGATCAGAACCAGGTTCTACATGCAGCCCCAGAACCACTTCTAGCCCCTACTGGATCATTAGTTCCCAGATCATTAGTTCCCAGAACAACCTCTAGCCCCTACTGGATCATTAGTTCCCAGAACCACCTCTAGCCCCTACTGGATCATTAGTTCCCAGAACCGCCTCTAGCCCCTACTGGATCATTAGTTCCCAGAACCACCTCTAGCCCCTACTGGATCATTAGTTCCCAGAACCACCTCCAGTCTCTACTGGATCATTAGTTCCCAGAACCACCTCCAGTCTCTGCAGGATCATTAGTTCCCAGAACCACCTCCAGTCTCTACTGAATCATTAGTTCCCAGAACCGGTGTGACAGATCAACTGGTGACAGCAGCTGGAAAACTGCTGATTTTTGCAGATGTGTCTGTGGGCGGGGCTTTTCAGGACCCCTCTCCCCAAACAGGAAGTAAACTGCTGTAAACTCCAAGAACTACAAATTGTGTCATCAGATCGATACGAAATACGTTGAGATGTTAATAAGTTGTCGTCGCAAAGGTATTTAATTGCATTAAGAAAGTATAAAGAACGTTTTAGTGTTTTATCCAAACCTGCAGAGATTAGAAGAACTTTTCCTGCTGTTGTTGATCTGTTTGTTTCAGAGTGATGAGAGAAAGAACCGAGTAGAAGGAAAAACAACTAACGGCGTAATGTTTCCTTTTTTCTGTCTTCCTGTATGGCTTGAAAATTAAAACGAGTGAAAATAAATGTTTCCTCTTTCTGTTCTCAAAAACTGTTAATATGGAGGGAAACTAATTATTTACAGTCTAACTCGTTTCCAGAGGAGTTAGAAATGTCTTTAAAGTTTAATTTGTGTTTCAGGAACAAGGCAGAAAAACAGAACAGCTGCAGGGAAAAGTGAAACCTCTGCAGTCGGTTCATATTGTGTGAATAAATGTGATATTTTGGGCATGGGGACGGTGGGTTAGGGTTATCAACAGCTCGGCAGGTAAAGGGACGCCTTGCAAGGAAATACGAAGTCGGCCGCGGGTTCGAATTCACAGGTAGCTTCATGCCCTCGATTTATTTTAACAGATTTTCCACAGATGGGCGAGATAATATTATTTCCTAACTCTGAAATGACAAACATTTCCTCGCTGGTAGCGTTTTGTGATGAGTGGTTTATTAGTTCTTCTAATTTTACCAGTGAAGCAAACTATTTAGACTAAAAGTAAAAAGTAGACAAAGCAATATTCTAATGCCAGTAACTTAATAAACGTGATGATTTAAAGTTTTTCTGCTTGCAAACCAAAAAATGTGGCGTCCTGAAAACAATAGAAGGAATAAGATGACAGTGAACATGGTTACGGTTCATGACGGGTTCATAACTGCAGCAAGAAAAATAATCAATAATAAATAATTTAAAGTAGTCTGCTGCAACCCTAATGGAGGGTAAGATGATAACATCCAGAGTGTTTTTCAGCCCATATTCCTCCAGATCCTCCTGGATCACAAGTTAATCTGTGACACGCTGCAGATTCTGACGCTTTCAGATCCTTTATTTGATCCCCGAACTTAAATTACTCATAATATTTCACATTATCCACAGACGTGTGTTGGATAGATATTAGGCCAGGATAAATTAGAACATTTATTCTAACCCATTTGTTTAATTCTGCGGCATTTTGATCAGGCAACCACGCAGCCAACTAATCTCTCCAAACAGCTGTGCTGTGGACCCCGTTTGTCACAAATTAATCTAGTTCATCGTTTAAGAATATCTGCATTTTTCTACAAGAACTAACATCAAGCAGCCATGGCGACTCATAGCCAGCTGCTAACTCTAGGATTTAAATTCTACTGTGAAAACATAAAAAGTTTCCGCATCAACAGGTAGATTCAGATTCTATTCGCTGCAAAGAGCCTAAATAAATACATTTTTGTAGATATGGGGCATTAAAACCAGTTCAGCAGCAGTTCGTTATGCTCTGATAACTGGAGATTAGAAACAGACTGAACTCAATAGAAATAAAAATAAAGGTTTTCCTTAAAGCAGACCTGATAGTTCATCATGCAGGACAGTTTGGGATCCAATAAAAATATCACCGCAGTAGAGACTTGGATTTGTGTCCAAATAGGAGGAATAAAAGGAAACATGAGCTGCAATGAAAATCTACTAACAAGAAAATAACTTTTTGTCACAATTAGAAAAAGTAAAGTGTAGTTGGAGTTGGAAGGAGGAGAATCCAGATTGTTCAGTTTTTTCCTGAAAAGTTGCTGCTTAAAGCTAGAGTGTAATTTTCAGCGACATCTAGCGGTCAGACTGCTGACCGCAGCAACATGAACGTCTCCCCACCAGTCTGTGGCCAGCGTTGCGAGGACAAAATGTCTTCCAGACGTCCTGCATCTGCCTACCTTCTCCAAGTGATGAGGTTTGTTTTACATATGATAATTTTACTTACTTGTGGTAACTGCAGGGGCACATTGCTTGCTACGGACGGGAAGAGGATAATGCTGTGGCCGGAAGGATCGGCAGCTCACTTTGTCATGTGGACGATCTGCGCCGCATGATAAGCCTAGTTTGTTGGCTTTCGGCTGCCGTAGAGCCAAAGATGTCTGCCTCCATGGCTGCGAGACCAGCTCCTATGTAATTATAAATAATGAGATTCTAAAGGCAGCGCGCAAATATTAAGGTTAGAGGCTGAGCTTCGTAGATGATGATAAATAACATAGTTATGTATAATATATTACATTTCTGACTGTATATCCCACCAATTGTATTACACACTGTAGCTTTAAACAGAAGTGTTGCTTTCTGAATGACAGACCTCTTTAATTTATTTAAATTTTACATTCAGGGATTTATAAAGTGTCTCCAGCTCAATGGTTTTCATTTATAGTTTCAGCTTACAGCAGGAGAAATGACTCCAAATGTGAGACAGACTTTATTTTTCTTTACACTTATTTTGGTAGGAAAATGTATTTCTCTATTGTAAGTAGTGTACGATTTAGTATGTGTATTTTTTGGAGTCTTAATCTATGAAAAACAAACAAACAAGAAATTATTTATTAGATATGTCAGTTGATGTTTCGGATGTTTTGTTACGTTAGGAATATCTTCGTCCAACGCCTTACGGCCACCTAAACTTAGTATCATCTGCGGTCCGCAGTTAATCTATCACCAGCTGACCCGTCACGCAACCGGTCTCTCGGTGCAACACTCACGCTGAGCTCGGAGGCTCGGACGGTCAGAGGCTCCGGTACCGGGAGCACCGGAACCCATCCCAGCAGACCCACTTCCTCCTCGGTTCTGGTTCTGCAGCTCAGCAGGCGGCCCACCGCGGCTCCGAGCAGCAGGGCGGCTCCGGTTCGACCCAGAAGCTTCATGGTTCCGAAGCAGCAGTGGAACCTTTTGCTCTGAACTAGAACTTCTTCTTTTTTAGTTATAATGGCGGTTGGCAAAAAACGTTAGTTGAGCATTACCGCCACCAGACCACATGGCAGAAAAACAAACTATATTCTATTATACAGCCTAATCTGTTTCAGGAATTCTAATATAACCCGACATCCTCTGTTCCTGGATTCCTTCTGCAATAAACCGACAAAGTTTCGTTTCATGTCACCGGGTTTCCTCATTAACCTCTGGATCCGGTACTACAATTCCATTTCCACGGTTCCTGTCACGAAATAATAACCCTCTATCCGAATTATTAATACATTCTAGAAGTTGTATGTTTATGTATTGTTGTGGGAGAAGGGTATATACTCTATTTATGTATGTAATGTCATATTTACTCACTGTAAAGTTTCCCTACTTGGTCTACGCTCGAGGCCACACCTGTTCCACCACCAGAATATTGTTTGCATACAGTTATAGCTTCTTCCCACGTTCTTTCTCGGGTTTGACGCTTCCATAACATGTTGCTATTGCAAGCCGTATGAGCTGTTGGCTCTGAGCTCTATATTCCCCAGTATTTGCTTGAAACTAGGGAACAGGCCTGCCCAGATCAGAACAGAATGCTGTGCCATGATGACTGTTCTCTTTGCAAAGATGATTAATAAATGTGCCCACTGAGTGAAATCCATCGACCTCTGTTTATTTAACTAGGATGAACAGTTGAATACTTTTTTCCACATGTATGCATGTATGTATGTATATATGTATGTATATATACATACATACATACATACAGATATACATGTATATCTGTATGTATGTATGTATACGTGTATATCTGTATACGCGTATTATTACAGATATACATGTATACATGTATATCTGTATGTATGTATATCGTATTATATACATACAGAGATATACATGTATATCTGTATATATATCTGTATATATGTATATATGTATATATGTATATATATAGAAGAGTTATATGTATATTTCCTATAATGAGATATACATGCATATATATATACATGTATATCTGTATGTATATGTATACAGTATACATACATACAGAGTGTATATATATCATGTATGTATATAATGTATGTATATTAGAGTTCATATATATATACATACATATATACATGTATATCTGTATGTATACATATAACAGCTGCTGTTGTTCTGACGATAGAGTTTCGATAATTGTTATAAAAATGCAGTCCAAATCCAAACTTTTCTAAACTTTGAAATATAAACCCATGTTCGACAGCGTCAAAAGCCTTATAGAAATCTAAAAATAAATCCATGATCAGAAACATCAGGATAATCTAAGATATCCAGAACAAGTCTTATGTTGTTTGTGATATGCCGATTTTTCATAAATCCAGATTGAGTTTCGTCAATGATTGAGTGAAGAGTTGATTTTAACCTTTTAGCATCATTAAGGCTAATATTTTATAGTCAGTGTTAAGAAGGCCAATAGGTCGCCAGTTATCAAGAAGTAAAGGATCATTGTTATGGAAGAAAAACAGTCTCATTGGATTCTGCCTTTTTTTAACACCGAATTTTAAACACTGAATTTTTTTAGACATTGAATTCCTTACACTCAATTTTTATCTGGTAAAAATTCACCAGAAAAAAATTCAGCCGCAAAAGTGTGTTGACCTTTTGCTGAACTCAAGCCAAAGCGATCTACAGTCGATAGAGTCGAGCAGCTTCTAGCCAATGAAATTAGCTCAGTTGGTCACGTGACACTGCGCCCAGCGCTGCTGTCATGATGGGTATCAGGGAGGCCCAATATGCAGAACACTGACGA
>JAGKQL010004835.1:0-13051 GCA_018398635.1 Cyprinodon brontotheroides
TAATTTATGCGTCAATAAACTGTATCAGAGGAGTAATCGCAGCCCTGTGTCATCAGCGATGTGTCTCTCGTCAGCTTCCAGGTTTGAATAATACTTTGTAATAAATACACCTTGCAGCTTTATTTGCGGTCAGTTGGAATAAAGTAGTTTAATATGTTTTAAGTGAAAGATACCTGGGGACATGGCTGCTTATATAAAAAAAACGGCGCTATGTCCAGGTCGCCTTATGTGTGTTCTCACAGTGGCACATAATGAACTAACTTTGCACAGTCCACGGTCGCCCATGTCGTAATACGGTATATCTTTTTTTTTTTTTATCTTTTATTGTCATTACACTGTTACAAGTAGAAGGCAACAAAGAATGAACTCTGCATTTAGTCAGTCTCCTTGGGGATCAGAGGGCTACCATTGTGTGTGGCACCTGAATTTGGTAACGTGTGGTTAAGGGTCTTTGCTCAGGGATCCAGAGTGATGTCAGTGTGTGGGAGTGGGGCTGAACTCAAAACCTCTGGATTCTTTTTACATATATATATATATATACTCAATAGATACCATATATATATATATTTTATTGGCCCTTTCTTTGTTTCCTTCCAAGTTGCCAGAGGAGTAGCCAACTTGATTAAAACCTCCATATATAAAGGGTATGAGCAGTGCAGTGGTTTGGGGTTTAGGATAAGTAATGACTTCGAGTCTGAACAGCTGAACAAAAACAAACTTTAACAGCACCTAAGAGGCAAGTGCATATAAAACACACATCAATCTCACTCGTGGTACTACAGAGGTTTAAAAAAAAAAAAAAAGAAAATTATAATATATATACATACACACACACACATACACACTTTTTCTTTAAATACAACACTTCCCATCATTTTAAGTATAAATCTGAGCATTTAACAGTCATAGAACAATTTCTCTAAGGAAGAAAGCATTATAAATTAGCATATACACATATTCTATGGTAGCTATTAAATTAAACCCATTTCTTTGTTGGTTTCAACATTTTTTCTTATTTAAATAAAACTTACCCATCATGAAAACTTTTGGTACCTGACCATAAAACAGTTACACATAGCAAACAGCCTCAACATTTTATTTTATACACACAATATGTTGATCTCTACGTATATAAAATAATAATGTAGATTCAGCTAGATATGCTAACAGAGATCCAAAAGATTCCAGTAGTTTTTGCCTTCATAGTTTCACACATTGACACGTTCCCTTCAAAACATTAACAATAGCGTTAAAGTAAGTAAAGATGCTTTATTAGATCCAACAGATGCTATATCTCTTTTATTTTTATCTAGAGACTAGTCATCTGTCAAGGGTTGTCAAATCATTGATACTCTAAAAGGAATTAACAGTGTTGTGTATCTGGATATAATACTAATGTGGCTTGGTATCAATACTAAAGACAAGTGTTGTTTGCATATTTCTGCTATAGTTATTTTTAAATTACAGTATAATTTATACCTTAAAATAATACTTCAGACATCCTAAAATATTGTCAGATTGTGTTACATTTGGTTTCTTTATTTTGCATTTTTTAGCCATCACCTGTGATTCTGTGTGAAAGCATTCTCCACAATTAGACTGAAAAATGTGAGCTCTAAATGTTGATAAACGGATTTATTATGCTGCTTATAATTTGTCATTTTATTGAAAAGGGTATTGGCATTACATATTTTCCTAGGTATTGATATCCAGTTTAAAATTTTAGTATAGTGACATCCATACATTTGTCACTACCTGATATCTCCCTGCATCACTAGAGAAATCATGGCAGAAGCTGGAGGGAGAATGGAGCTCTTTGTCAGTCTTGATGTGGAATAATGTGAATTGATTGCAGGCTGGCTTTTATTTTTAGTCTGTTTTAATCTGCTCTAATTAGATTTTCCATTCATCCACAGGTCTAGATGCAGAGCTGTACTACGTACGAAATGATATGGTGAGCAATTACGCTCTCTCCTTTAACATGCCTGTGCCCACCGAGACCAACAGCCTTTATTTCACATGGTATTCCAGGTCAAAGGTAAGAGTTAGCTTTATTAACTTTTACATTTGTGTGAAATCAGTGGGATGTTAATAATAGTTTGTCTTTCAAAGGTTGATTACCAACTGGCATTCTACGTGGAGAACCCTGCTGTCCTCCACCCCCCATCGAGCAACATCTCCAGTCAGGGAGAGATGCCCCGTGTTCCCTCAGGTCTTTAAAGCATTCCGTTTTTGCTCAATTTTTCAACCAACTCCTTTTTTTTTTTTCCTTTTTTTTAATTTTTTTTTTTTATTCGTGACTTATGCCCTCATCAGCGGAGGATAAGAAGGACACTGCTGCTCCTCATTCACTCAGTTTCTTAAACTTATGTTCCTTTTTCTCTTCCTGGTGGTTGAATGTCAGTGCTGGTATCATATGGGTTTTGACATTGATGTTTGGAAAACTTTGCTCGTTCAGTTTTGGTTCCAACATTTTTCTCATTGCAGCTTTATTTCATGCATACTCATTTGTTGCAAAGAGCTTTATAAAAAATAACGTGTTTTTCTGTTTTAAGATGAAAAAAAAAAGTATGATCACAAAATGAATTTTGTTCCATTATTGTCGTGAGCAAAGACCAGGTTTTGTAAATATAAGTTTTTAAAAAAAAACAAAAAAAATGTTTTCATATTTTACTAAGGTTACTCTTTTATTAAATTGAGCTTTACTCATTGATTTTTTTTTTTCTAATAAAATTTAACTTCTTGGCAGGCTTTTCTCTAAAGTTAGGAGGAAAAACTCATTTCTATTGGTCTGCAGAGACAACGTTTATATTCGGCTTGGGTTTAAAAGAAATTAGATCTTTAAAATGCAACTTGCATAAAATAACATCAGTAAAATTTCAGTGGATTGTTTTTAAATTTTCTTTTTTTTGGAAGATATGAAGCCTTAAAAAATAAAATTAAATTAAAAAATAAAGTTTGAAAAAACATAATTTAAAAACAAAAACACATATGACTATGAAAAAAAATGAAAATAATAAAATCAGAATATTAACTAATAATGTTTTCAAAGTTTCAATTCTTTATTCAGAATTTTTTTTTCCATTTACTAAATGTGTTCTTTGCCTGCAACAATAATGGAACAAAATTCACTCTATGATCTGACCTTGTCTTTGCCACCAGTGCAGAGCTTGTTGTGCATCAGGCGGGTCCACCATAGACACGTCACTTCTTCATTAGTGTCTGTCTAAGATGTCAGACTGAAATTCTCCAGGAAGGACCAAGATGAAAAGCCAATTCTTTCCCATTGTTTGGAACATCTGGGAGAATAATTTGGTCAGACAGAAAAAGCTCAACGCTCCAGTAAAAGCAGCATTGTGCCAAGAGCATCGCATGGTGATGCAATCAATGTGTGGATTGTTGTTCTCCGAAGGGAGAGGGCTGCCTCAAAAGCCTGACCAAGAGCACTGCCCTAGCTAAAGATTGGGATCTAGGTAGAGATGGATCTATGCATTAGCCTTGATTTGCATCAAACGATTCATGAATGTGTTAACCGATGTGCCTTAAAATCACTTTAAAGTGCATGCATCGCTTCTACATCCCAAATTGTTAGATTTGTTAATAAACGTTCCTTCTTTGTCTAAATAGGGACATGTTTGATATTTGATGTAACTGTTTTGTTTTAGTCATGTGAAAAATGTATTTTTGCTTGAAAAATCACAGCACATGTTAAGGATTTTTTTGAAATTAGACTGAAGTTAAAATAATCTGTGTCAGCCTTTAAAAACCTGTATTGGTCTATCTCTAGATTTAGTTTTTTTTCTTTTTTTATGTTTTTTTCCGATTTCACAAAACTGTCCTGCATTTATGCCTCACTGCATTCCTGAAAGTGTTAAAAGTCCTTTTTCATGTTTGTTTCCTCCAGTCTTCAGGGTGGACATGGTCTGTTCGGAAAACTTTGACGAAGAGGCGTTTGTCACAATGCAGATCAATCTGACCAGTCACCTCAACTTCACAGTGCTCAACTTCAAGAGGAGGAAAATGTGCTTCAAAAGTATGAAAACTTATCAGTTATCTTATCTAAGTTCTGCTTTAAGTTGCTTGTAAAAACTAAAAACAAAACAAGGAACAATATTTTAATCTTCATCCGCTTGTATGACAGGATCTTTCAGCTGCATGAATGAAAAGAAAACAGTCATACAGATGGAAACTTTTCACTGAGAGAGGGTCTCGTTCCGTCTCATAACAGTTTTCTGCACCTGCTAGAAAGAAATGTTAAATATATATTTCTATAATGTTTGTTTTTCTCCGATTTGCAAAAGCAGCAAAATCGCTACCTGCTGCTTGTGCCCAGTTAGTTCTGATCGTGGCCATGGGCTGAAGCAGCTTGAGTTACCTTGGCCGCGCCGGTGCAAAAGTGGGTTTGACGCTGCAAGTAATGGAGCTACTACTTATCCTTTTCTCTGCCTTTGCTAGCTATTTGCTGTGAGCAGTGGGAATAAAGTAGTTTTAATATGTTTTAAGTGAGAAAATAGCACCGAAAAACTCAGTGCAGTCAGAGTTCCTCCAGATTACAATCCTGCCTTCCATTATTATTTCTGTCGGAGTCAGCCAGATGCCCTCACATACTGCGCAAAATGTATGTGTAAGAATCCTTCAACAGCAGCCTTCTGGTCGGGTCGTTTCCTCGCGCGTCTCACCGCGGCAGCTGGTAGGTGTTTTTCATCTAAATAATCCGATCTGCAGGCAACAGCAATAATAAAAGCGAACATATTTCTGCCGGCAGATTTCTGCATTTTAAGTTAATTTAGGGCGCCAATAAACTGTTTCAGAGTGAGTGATCATAGCACTCTGTATCATCAGCTGGCGTGGCCCTCTCTCTCTCTGCCAGCCTCCCAGATCAGCTCCTCTGATTGGTTGACGCGGCGCGTCGGGCAGCAAAAAATATTTTTCCATCTCGAGCAGCCACGCGCGCCAGATGCTTAAACGCGCCCGACGCGCTGCTTCAGCTGCTCAGACGCGCTGCGCCTGCTGCTCAAAACGCGCCACGGGACCTTTTGCTGCGCCTTGACGCACGTCAACCATTAACTTTGCATGTGAACTCGCTGCTCCTGTCTCGCCTGCTGCGTCCGGTGTGAACGCAGCATAAGAATATGCTATAGTCATTGAGGACTGAATACTTACCCTAATTTAAGTTTATTATTTATTATTATATTATCATGTGGGATAGAAAGACCTTTTATCATCTGAGATGTTTTCATTAGATGGAGGTTATAGGTCATGTGGGAACAGTGCCTACTCCTTCCTATTTAACCTTTTTTATGATTTTTCTTTTTACTTAAACATGGGTCACGATGTTTTCTCTCTGAACCATCCATGAATTAATGTTTCTCAGGTTTAATCAAGCTCCCCATTCCTCTTCCAACAGGAACTGACTCTGACTCAAAGATTACCCCCTCCAGCAATAACAGCGCTCTCCCATGTAAGTGATCTCACCTCTGTCAGCGCCATGTTTAATCCATGTCTGTCCCAGGTGCCGTCAGGCTGAAGTAGATCAGCTTTCCAGGAGAAAAAGACCGTCATTAGAAAGCTCTCTGTAAGACCCACACACCTTTGAGGAGGTAGTTCATACAGTAGCAGCCATTCAAACCCCCAGCTGAACAGCAGCCCACGTCCCTCTAAATCCCAGCAAAATCCCCTCAAACTTCCAGCCACTGGAGTGACCCCCCCCTCTTGCATATTTGATGCTTCTCTTTAGATCTTAATGATCTTAATGTCCACAAATCATGACAGAAAGAATATTTTAGTACAAATAAGAATGTTTAAAAAGAAATTGTCGGGTACTAGCGAAGGATCAATCAAGGAAAGTGGGGAAATTTTGAATGGCTACTACTGTACAGACCCAGGAACAAAGCTCCATTACTTGAATTTGTATCCCTTAGCTTTGGTTGGACGGAGAAAGATGTGGCCCCTGGAGCTTTTTCTTTCAAAGTGATGTAAAAAAAAAAGCTCAGGCCCTGGTCTCCATTAGCAGAAGTGCAGCCTTAGGAGCTCTTAAAGATCGTGTTCAAGTCTTTATTTTTCTGACAGTACTTCCATATTTCTATTGCTCCCTTTCTCAAAACTGTTTAATCTTTTCTAAAGCCTATGTTTGGTCTAGTCCCAGCTTTGACATAATTGACGCTGTGGTTTCTTTTCCCCCCACACAGTCGACAGTGTGCCCACTCCCACCACCTCCACCCAGGTGTTCTACATCAGCGTGAGCGTCTGCTGCATTGTTATATTTCTTGTGGCCATCATCCTGGCCATCCTCCACCTGCACAGCGTGAAGAGGGTGGAGATGGAGGACAGGTTGGCCTCAGTTTTCAACACTTTTCCTCCTTGAATGTCCTCTTTAATGTCAGTTAAACCTCTGATCAGTGCAACCCTAAAATGTCTTTTATCCTGGATTCATTGCATAGAGGAAAATATTATGGATTAAAACATTGATCATATCTTGAATTTTTTTTTTTCTCTTTAACCTCTGCTTTGCCCGAGGTTAAAGTTTGATTTAAAATCTCTTCAGTCAGTATTTCTGCAGTTGAATCCCATTTAATAACATTTCTCATTCTATATTACAATAGTTTCTCCACTGCCTTCCTCCAAGCCTCATAATCCATTGGATGTAGCTGAATTATTTTATGCTTTCCAAAACGTTTTGCAACATCACATCCCCAAAATCAAATCGATTTTATTGGGATTATATGGAAAAGACCAACACAAGGTAGTCTGGGGTTAAAAGGAAAATTATAAATAAGTTTTTCATATCAAGAGAATATACTTTTTCTGAGCATGTTTTATATACATTTATTTTTTGTTTTTGCACCATGCTGTTGAGACGCTTTTCTTTGGCAGGACTATCCCTGTGATATACAGGAGCTAAATACAGGGTACCTATGGAAGAATAACTGTTAGAGGCTCTAGAAGACTTAAGATTGGGGCGTGTGTTTGTCCAACATTGGTGTTGTCAAAGCCCAAAGCTAATAATTAAAATTGTTCTTCAAAGAAATAAATCATTCAGTATAATTAAGCTTGACTCCGTTCTAAATGTTCAATCTGGTAGAGACATAAACCTGAATACGTCATTTATCAACTTAGAAGATCTTTTGAGCTCACTATTGGCTTACATTTTTCAGACTTGGTGATAAAATGAGTAAAAAAAAAAAAAACTTTAAAACGCAGTCATTTTTGTACCACATTACATTAATACAGTCACTTCGTTTTTTCATGAAATCCCACGAAATAGTTTCGAGCTTTTGCTCTTGTAAAAATACTAAATTCCTCTGAAATAAATTCCCAAGAGCTATAAATACTTTAGCAACGCCAGCCGCATATTTTATTCCTAGTTAAGTTTGTAAAACCTCCTGAACCATTCAATGTATTAAAAATATATTAAAACTCTATGTATCTCTAATAGAAGAGCACAATCCTGCAAATTGGCAACCTTTGTGGGTATACTTAGTCTTTTCAGACACTTAAAGTGACTTTTTTCAAAACAAAAACTAGCTTAATAAATCTAAAGGGTTTCTTTCTTGTGTTTACTGAGACTTTGGCAACATTAAAAAGCAATAGATTGCTCTGAGTTTATCGCCTTTAGTTAGAGAGAGAGAAAAGCAGTGTTAAGAAAGATCAAATATTTCATGATTTAATGAAGAATTTTCTGTTCTTGCTCCTGAAGCACAAATTCCATAAATTAATTAAAATTTTCACTCATTCATAAAAAGTCAAGGAGGCGTGGACAAGGAACCTGATTATTGATTGGCTGCTGACTCTGATTGGCTTCTCACTGGTGAAGATGATGTGGGATTTCCTGGTGGTTTTTCACTCTTAAAATTTGTCTGAAAAAAAAGGCAGAAATAACTTCATAAATGTGTTTCAATCAATTTGTGCATTGGATGAGCAACCCAGCCTCCTGACATTCTAGTTTGGACATTTATCTAATAACTTGCAATAAGTCACTGTGGTCTAGCTTCTCGGAGCTGCCACAGACCTCCTTATATTTTGATATGCAAAGTTTAAATAAATTAATGGTGTGCTTCAGTGCAAGAACATGAAATAAATGATTGAATAGTGAAATATTAGAATTCAGTTCTTAAAAGGAAATGAAATATATTTTTATTTGATGCCCAGATAATTATGCTTAAATGATTCCATAAAAAAAATAATTATTTAATCCCAGAGGAAATTAAATTGTATCATATTTATTTATTAAATAAATCTTGTATTTATTTTGCAGTTGTAAATAAGTTAATGACGATTTAAAAATTATTCACACGCTATTTATTTACTATATTGTTACAATAGTAACCTTTTCATATAATATTTGGACATCATGTTTTTCTGTTGTCTTTTTATTCCTTCAAAACCATCTAACTTGACTAGATCCCTCCATACATTTAATTCATACATATCTTCATCCACTGCTAACTGTCTTTGTGAATATAATTGCATAACAAGTTGATTGGATGTAGAATTAGTTATGGTAAAATATTATAGAATACTTCAATTATTTTTTAAGAGTAAATATTTTGTGTTTCTAATGGCTTGTTTTGTAAAAACGCATTACCAAATATGCAAAATTAGGTGATGGCATCATCATTAGGGACAGCCTATAGCAACTTTCCTGCTGAAGAGTTGTTCACCGAGCCAAGAGTCGCTATAAAGCTCAGCGCCGAGGAGCGTGTTGAGAAAGAATTGGGCTTAGTTTTATTTAAATACTCTGGACCCGCTATTTCAACTTTCAGCGTCTCACTTTGGTCCGACTGGATCACAAGCAAAGTATAACTAGAACTTATTATTGCATATAGCGCCGCACATGCTGTTTAATGAGCTGCATCATGTTTGTTTTTTATGTCTTCTACAGTGTGAGCACAGTGGAAGCTCAGAGGGCTCACCCAATTCAGACTACACCTGAGGGCCGCATACCCAAAACAACGCTGCTCAGTAAAGGGTGCTTTGCCTTCCTCCTCATCAGCAGTGTGTATGTGACCAGCCTCATTCAGTTAGTATCTGTGAATGCTCATATTAGATTACTCCTTAATCTTCATTCAGTTGTTTTTTTTATCTCCTCACCCTGCAAGCTGCAAATGCGGATGCTTTTCCAAATCTAATTTCTGTCTAAATAAGTTAATGAGCCTCACTGGAATCATAAGATCGGGATGAGGAGCAGAGCCCTTGCAGCAGTGTAGTCCCTCTTTTTGTTGTGTCTAGCCTTGTGACCTCTTTTGCTCCAAGTAGTGAGTAAATATCAGCACCATGTGCTTTGCATCAGGCAGCAGTTAAGATTGGGGGGCTTTTTATGCTGGACCTGACAGGAAGTGATCCTACCCAAATTGATGCAATTATAGAACCTGCTGGGAAAGGTAGACATGTGCTAACAAACTTAAGTGCTAAATATAAACAATTTATCAGAAAAAGTTGAGGTCGGTCAGCTTGTTTGCTCTCTTCGACCTTTTAATTGTGATGTTGTGGGGGCTAATGTTGGTGCTGCCTGAGGCACTGTGGGAGTTTTTTTCACCCCTTTTTCCTCCCCTAACATAGCCACCGTTTACCCTCTTAATGTAGCGCTTAAGGACATTCTTACAAAAATAACACCCCAGTAGAGACTTAGTCCCTTCATCTTTAGTTCATTTGATATTTTATGTAAAAGAAATTAAAACCTAAAAACTAAGATTTCTTTTGATTTTTTACCGGGTGTCTTCATAATAAAGTTTGCTTTAAGGTCATACCAAGAACAATTTAAAAAAGACCAGAATAAAAGTCTAATTCAGGGTTTCCTACGGGTCATTAAAAATTATTAAAAGTCATTAAATTATTAATTTTTTGAATTGGAAAGGCCCCACACCGCCAAAAATTCATTAAATGATTATTGTGACATAAAAAAAAATTTTGTTTATAAAAAAGTTTATAAAAACAATTTAGTCAGATATATTATATTGCAATATATTTCGGTCGGGAACCGCTTCCGGTTGATCGTTAATTTTATGCGCTAAAGAAGAGACGGGGGAATGCTAATTTCAACAATGCCTGCGGGTACTTGTTGATGGCATTAAAATTATTTAAGAGCATTTAAAAAATTTAAAAAGCATTAATTAGACTTACTCATTCTGTATAAAACCCTGTAATTAGGTCTGAGAAGAAGGATTACAATAAGTAATGTACATAAATAAAGTCACTATAAAACCAGAAGAAAACCATAATGTGAGAATGAAGGATTACAGGAAAAAAAAAAAATCTGTTTGAATGAAAAGAATGAAAGTTATCAGTTTATCTAAAACTGATGCCTGAAAGGGGGCCTGATAGTTTACATCAGGTTTCAGCCAGAAATGCGCACAGCCTTTACTAAAAATATTATAAATTGTAACGCCCTGTTTTTCCCATGGAAACTCGCCAAATGTTCGTGAATTTCACAATTAGCAGATGATGCAGAGTTGAAAATTTAACTTTTAAGCGTTCTCAACACGCCACATCAACCAATCAGAGAAGTCTGAACTGCAAGCTGGCAGACAGACAGACAGCATTGCTGATGCAGATCACTATGATGATCCACTGGGAACAGCTTTTATTAACCCCTAAATTAACTTAAAATGCTCTAAAACCCGCTGGCAAAACATGTTCCTCATTATTCTGGTGTTTGCAGTTTGAGCCACATGCATGAAAAACTTTAACATCTTCCAGCTGACATGAAGATTAGGGAAGAAAGCCCCAAGAGGCTTACCTTCACGGCCCAAGTGGCAAAGTGTGCTGCTGGCTTTCCCAGCGGACAGCACTCCCTGTATGTATGGGATGGAGTCCCCCACAGCTTAAACAATAGTTTAAGGCAGGATCCTAATCTTGAAGAACTGACTGCACAGATGTGCTTCTGAGGGACTTTTCGCTTAAAATATTGCACCTCTTTACCCAATTATCACAGCAAATATAGCAAAGCCGCTCTCTGCTGTTGAAAACAGGAGCAGCAGAAGCATCAAACACATCTGGACGCACTTAACTTGAAGCTTCAACATGTCCTTGAGGCGCGTCTGACCTTAATGTGTACAAGCATCAAAAATGAAGCAGCGGGCGCCTGTTTGCTGCTTAAATTACGGTGTGAATAGATCATTACATTTTCTGATTGTTTGAATTAACTATGAAAAAAAATATTGTACCTAAAATTTCCACCCCTAGTCAAGCAAACTTACTTCCCATTATCAGGACAAAAGTAGTGTTGTAACAAAGACGTAAAGTTAGCTGCATTCCACCTCAAAATGCAGGAAATTGCGTTTGAGAGTCTAAATTTCAACATCTTCTCAGAGAGGATACCCCTGGCCCCCCCTACGCCGCGCAACGCCTAAAGATGTGATGCGTGAAGGTGTACATCCTATGAAGTATTCCTCGCTAAAAGCCAGTTCGCATTAAACTTCTTAATTCTCTTAATGTCATACGTTTTTTTTCTTGTAACATTAACACCTTATTCTCAAATTATGACACTGTTATACCAATATTGCTTTAGTCTTGTAATGTAGTGTTCTGAAATTATGAGTTTTTTACCATTACTACTTTTTTATATAATGTAGTCCTTCTTTTCTCAGTATTATCACTTAATACTTAGAAAATTATGACTTTATTCTCATAATATCATACTTTTGTTGTCAAAGGATGAGGTTATTCTACCAATAGTACTTTATTCTTATAATGTAGGGACTTTATTTTCATTTGCTATGTGAACCTGGTCACAAAAAAAATTAAAATTCATTCTGAAAGAAAGAGATGGTATTTGCTGATCGCCATTACAATTGGCGTCCATTTTCACACCAAGTCAGTTCTTTGGAGTAAAATAATCTCCACTGTTCATGTGTGCAACGTTAGCATGACGTTTACCTGTAATTATTCTGGAAAAGTAGACAGCTTCACACATGCTTAAAGGATTTAACATGATTGAACGGTAGTGTCCATGTAAACAGATTTTGAATTTCTGATCAGCCAAGGCTTTGATCTGATCAAGGAAATTGTGACTATATAAACGTAGCTAATGATATGACCTAATTCTTGTAATATAATAACTTTATTCTCGTAATTCTTATGGTATAGGCAATTTGTTTTTATAATAGAGATCGAACAATGATTTAAAACCTAAAGGTAGGTTGAAATATGTCAGCTGTAGCAGTTTGTTCGGGTTAGACTGAAGTTGAACCTTTTGACCCTCGTGAGACTCCATACCAGGTTCTTTGAGGATGCTTTAATTAAACGGGGGGAGAGAAGCTGGAAGACGTCAGGATCATATAAACATGGAGACGGTGCTGAGAGGAAACCTGCTGGACGTTCGAATGCCACGTCATATGCTCTTAGGGTTCTGGTTGTGGGTAAAAAAAAATAGATTATAAGTTCTGAAGCATGGTTTCTGTTGTCCTTGGATTTGTTTATATTTAACCATAAATATTTTTTTGCTTTGGATTTATTGGTTTACTTGCTGGTTGATTTTCTTTTACTTTTTTCTTCTTTTTTTCTAAACAAGTTTTGATGTGTGACTGTAGCAGAGATGTAAATGGGGGGGAGGGTTAGTTTTCAATTAGTTAGTTTAGTTCATCCTAAAGTTTCTGTTTTTGTTCTACTCTTGTAGGTATTTTGCATCATTTTGAGAACCAGTTATAAAATGTCAATAATTGATCTGCCATCGCCCTCTTGTGGACACAATCTACATTTCACTGTTTGTGCATTTAGTCCAACCCTCTTTCATTTTCTCTGTCTGTGTCCCCTACCAATGCTTTAACCCACAGCTTTATGAAGGATGTATCTTTGTGCGAGTGAAAGAACGTCTAAACAGAATCTAGATGTGTCCATTTGTCCACCCAGGTGCCGTTTGAATTTGTGTGTGCCATCCTTGTAATTGCTTATCTCTCCCTCTTTCCCCCTCTTTCCACTCCCTGCCTCCCCCTCCTGTCATCAGACAATCACCCTGGCTCTGCTCCCATTCTCCAGCTTGCTGCCTCCTCCTTCCAAAACCCCGGTGCCCCCCCCTCATGAAACCAAAAGTAAGTTTGCTAGGAAGCGAAAAAAG
>JAGKQL010004836.1:0-12588 GCA_018398635.1 Cyprinodon brontotheroides
CTCTCTCTCTCTCTTGCTCTACCCACCCTTTTCTCCTCCCACTCTCTCTCTCTTGCTCTACCCACCGCTCTCCTCCCTCTCTCTCTCTTGCTCCTGCCACCCTTTCTCCTCCCACTCTCTCTCTCTTGCTCTACCCACCTTTCTCCTCCCACTCTCTTTTTCTCTTGCTCTGCCCTTCCTGCCGCTCCTCTTTTTACCCACCCCTTGCCTCCACCTCTAAGTTTTCCGGGTTCACGATCTCTCCCTCCATTGCTCCAGACCTGGCCTCCTGGAGCTCACAACCCCTCCACTTCTCAAATGCAAGCTTGGTTAGAAACTTTCCTTTTTTTTTTAACCTTGTGAGATGATACGGTGTTGGTAGTGAAATAACTGAACAAAAGCTCCATGGTGTGAGCAAATTGAGACAAAGAGACACATTGTTTTCTGATTTCCAGTGCAGAAACTTTCATTGCTGGCTCGAGTCTGGTTCATTGTTTTCATTACACTACTGTGATTCCTATTTTAAGTGCGGGCTTTAAAATTAGTATATAACTACACATTCCTAAGACCTTATCTATAATACAGATATAAAGTTAGAACATTAAGGGGCTCGTGCAGCAAATACTAAAAGTACTGCATGACAATCTAACTTAGCATTTATATAACAAAAGGCTATTGATATAACTAAACACTTAACTTATACCTTTTTAAACCCTTTAGAAGTAAAATGATAAATAAATAAAATAAAACAAAATGTCCGGCGTATTGTGATTATTGGACTGAAGCATCCAGAATATCATGTCGCAAAACTAAAAGCCAGAAGTGGGTACAACTGTACCAAACATCTCTCACAACCCTGGCCAGAAAAACGGTAGCTTTGATCCAACATCTGTGTGATGAAATGGAAATAAGGATCCCAGACTACAAAAAAAGATAAATCAAAGAAAAGACGAGAAAACGAGAGCTTGAGCTAAAGATCTTAGATTTCTTCAGAGATGAGGGAAAACAATAAAGAACTTAAAAGAAACAACTCATGGAAATAAACAAGCAATCAGAGGACAAAAAAGCGACGAAGCTGAAATATTCTGGCATATATCCATCGCTGACAGGGACGCTAAATATAGTAGGTGATTTTTGGATACAGAAATGATGATTGCAGCCAAAGACATGCTGAACAGGACGATTCTTTCAAAAATTTACCACGGCTACTGGTGCGTTAATGCTAAAGAAACACTAATGCTCAAAATCATTCTGGTCATGACACAGGAGGGTGCGAAGTCAGCCACAGGCTGATGCTGTCCAAAATAACCCAGAGGAGGAAGTCAGATCATGACCATGCTGCTCAGCAGGCAGCAGGTCAGGAGGAGTAGAGGTTTCTCCAATTACATTAGCAGATATGTAAACGGCCAACCTGCAGCACCAGTAGAAAGGATAAGCCTGCAGGTCAAAAAGCTTCCCAAACCGTGCACAGGGGTAGTGCAAGACCAGAAGGAGCTACCAAAAATCATAAACTGTTGTGCAGAACATGATGGGAAAACAAAAGGAGATACATATTGGATAGATTTTATGATTTTGAACAAGGTGATGAAAAGAGAGGAGGACTATTCACTGAGGAAAATGGAAAAAGAGATTGAAAAAACAAAACCACTAATATGCAGGCAGCAGAACCACTCAACTCCACCCATGGGGCCACAGCTTGGGGCGGATCCTCCAAGGCCAATAAGGCGATGGCCCGTTGCCTATGGCAGAGCGCCAGGAGTTGGAAATGAGACTGAGGCCTCACATAAAAACGACCTGATAGATTTCAAGCAGGCATGATGGCACAAATTTTAATTAAAGGCCAAGTTGCCCACTATGTTCCATGGGCTTCTGGTGACCTCGTTGGGCTCCCGTCAGCAGATTGCCTGACATTAATGAAGGTGCAAGCAAATGGATAAAAACATTTGAGGAAGAAGCAACAGGAAAAATTACTTGCACTTGGAGACATTAAAGCCGTTTGGGCTCACAGCCTTTGTGTACCAGCTATGGAAAACATTTTTGAAACATTGCCAAGCGGATGCTGAGTCACAGAGCCGATGGCACTGAATTTGCGCTTTTCGAAACTGCTCTGTGGACAGCTCTAGAGGCAGAATACCCAACTAAAAAGTTGACCCAAAGGCTCTCAAAGGAGAGACGCTTGATGAAACAGAGAACCCTGCTACATATGTTGCAAGGCAATTAAAGAGGTGGAAACAAGAGACTGAGGAAGAAATTGAGAACAGTCCAGTGCTCACCACCCTGTTTACGCAATGCCATTGTTAGCTATGCCACCACCAGTGCGTAGCAGACTCGAGGATGTAGTGGGACCAACATCAATGCCACACAGAGAGTTCCGAGATCATGTAGTGCATGCTGTGGAAAAAATACAGAAAGGATGAGCAGAGGCTGGGGACCAGGAAAAGGCGGTCCAGAGGAAGCTGGCACAGTACAAAATTGGGAGAGCTCCAAGAAAAGCCAAACCAGCGAAACACAGGCATCAATGATGCCAAATGGGAGTTGCAAGACCGCCAGGTGGCCGCCCCAGACAGACACTAATCAAATAAACCCACAAGCACCTGCTCAGCCCCACAGCCAATAGTGAGCGTTTACCCTCAAACATGGAACTCCGCCCCTATGGGAACAGAGGTCGTCAGCAAAGAGGACATGGTTGGTCAAACAGGTGGAACTATGATGCCAGACCACCTGGACTGTGCTGGACATGTAATGAACCTGGACACATCGCTGATCAATGCCCAAAAGAGGCGATTCTTATCAAAAGGCGATCACGCGGTGGGTTCGGCGGGGGGCTCCAGCAGAGGTCCATCAAACATACCAAATTGGGGATTTTAGGGGTGCCCAGAGAACCCGAGACTTGGGGAAACTGAATGCCCAGTTGTAACCTGAGGGCAGTGAAATTGAACCAATAATGCAAATTGAAATTGAAAACAAACAAACGCCGACATGCTGGGGATGCATACAGGAGCATAGTATACTTGTGTCTCGTCCACATTATGCTACTCATCTCCCCATGTCTAATAAATTAGTTTCAACAGTAGGGTTCACCGGGGAAAAATACAACTTCTACAAATGACAGCCTGTCCGGCTAAAAGCCAAACGAAAATGAAATCAAAATACCGATCTTAGTTTCCAGAAAATACACCAATTAGCCTGCTGGGAAGAGATGCATTATAAAACTAAAAATAAGAATCTGGTGTTCCCCTCAAGGTGTTTATATTGATAGAACCGGACTGAACCTCCAAATGTACATGCAAACACCTGAAGCTAAAGTATATTGGCTTGGGGACATTGGCGAGCCGTTGGGGATGTGATCTCCCACATGGGGAACATACATTCAAGCACAAATTCCAGAAGCAAAACCACCTGCATTGGAGTATCATTGTACAATGTTCTATGATATTTCTAAAAGTACACAGTTTGAAGAACAATGGGACAAAGACACACAAGGCAAAATGGTGGACCCTTGTGACACAATACATTGTTATTAGCAAACAAGGTGCAGCGTTAAATGTTGCACCAAATGACTTCATCTCAGAATGGTACCAGGTACCAGATTCTGCACCACACATCACACACTGTTTGTGAATAAAAATGGTCACGCAAAAGATCTGGGACCTATGATGAAAAACGCATCAGAGGCAAAATGGGTAGAGACAGAAAACCCACTAATATTTTGATGCCTCAATGATAAAAGATCGCTGCGACAAAACAATGACAGCGAAACCACAGGTAATAACGGTGCCTGTAGAACAGAACCACCAATCAAAAACAAAAGACAAACCTTTAGTGGATGACTCAATGTTAAAATGAAATGTTAACAAAAATATCATCTGTGGTCCGCACGACACGGATGTGGGACTTGTAAAATCTGCCACCCAGTTGGGGTTTGAATCCAAAAACACAATGTGACTCTTCCATTCCGCCCCACAGTACCCATTAAAAGCAGAGCGGAGGAAGGCATCAGCAAAACCATTGAAGGGCTGTTAAAAAGCTGGAGGCTGATAGAAACAACAAGTAAGTAATACCCAATCTTCCAGTTCTAAAAGCAGATAAATCAAGTATCGCCTTGTTCATGACCTGCGGCTCCATTAACCAAATAGTGACAGATACACCTGCAGATGTCCCAAAACCCGCATTGCTGCGTTGTTAAGCTGGCGTTTCCACCCAGGAACTAAATTTTTTCACTGTAATTGACCTGTGCTCAGCCTTCTTTAGCATCCCATTAGCTAAGAAATCAAGGTTTTGTTCGCGATTTTTACAGAGGAAAACAATACAGGTACAAGCCGCCTTACCTCAAAGGTTTCAAACATATCCCACATGTGTTTAACCAAATCCTAAAAACAAGACTTAGAAGGACTTGAAATAAAAAGCACCCTTCTACAGTATGTAGACGACTTATTATTAATATTGTGCACCAACATTTGGAGGACTGTCACCCAAGACTCCATAAAAGTACTTCAGCGATTGGCTGAAGGAGGACACACAAGTTTTCACAAACAAACTACAATACCTGTCAACCCGCAAGTTGAGTGCCAGGTAGGACAGATTTAACAAAACGATATTGCTATCTCTGCTTCTCAGCTGAAGGTGTGAGTAAAGCCCCATGCCCAAGAACAAATGGTGAGATGATGACGCTCCTGGGAATGACAGGTTTCAATGCAGACTGGATAGATGGCTATCTGCAGAAAACAGCACTTAAGAGAACTCATGGAAGGAGTCAGGGATACCCAGTCACTAAAATCTCTACCGAAATGGACACCAGAAGCAAAAATAGCTTTTGAATCACTGAAAAAGACATGCAGACTTTTTTAACACCGGCAATGCCAGACTATGAAAACCATTTTACCTATATGTGGCTAACAGACAAAGACATGTATGTTTCTCCGGTACTAATGCAGGAAAAGCTGTGAGGGTCGTTTAAAACAGGCTGTGCCTACTATAGTACCAACTGGACTTAATGTGGCACAAGGATGGCCACCATGCTATCAGGGACTAGCAGCAGTCTATCATGCTTATGAGAAAAGTTGCCACCATCACCGGGTTTATCCAGTGAGCATCTTGGACACACCACAAGATCGCTGAATTGATAAACCATGGTAAATTTGTAATAACACATATAAGATGCTACAGTATATGCCACTACGGATATATCCAGACATAACCATCCAAAGATGTCACACTACAAACCCAGGCCAACTTTATCCCTCTCCCATTTGAGGAGAACCTCATGAGTGTGTAGCAGAACAATGAAGTATACCAGACCAAGACCAAGGACCTGGGAACCCGCTAATGAATGCTGAAGTTACATACTGTTGATGGTCCCTGTTTCAGGGGATCACTTGGGTAACCATGCAGGATTTGCAGTGGTTGAACAAGAAAGGTAATGATTTTGTGACAGTTAAGGCTGAAATGTGCGAGCAACCTTGCTCCAGCTCAGTTAGCCCTTAAAGTCTCTGACAGCCACGCGGGTTAGCAGGAAAAGTAGCAAACATTTATACAGATTCAGCTTATGCACATGGTGTCTGTTATCTGTTCGGCTGCTGTGTGGAAGCAGCAGAGGTTTCAGGAGAGCAGACGGTGCTCCAGTACACCATAAAACAACAACTGACAGAACTGATCGCTGCAATGATGCTTCCTTCTAAACTGGCAATAGTGAAGTGTAAGGCTTATATGAGAGGCAGTGAGTTGACAGTGAAACAATGCAGCAGAGACGCCGCTAGAAGGCATCCAGGTGCCAGACCGCCGTTATAGCAACAGTCACATCTTTTAGAACCCCTTGTGACACCTGAGACTTAATTTCTGATGGGAAGCGAGTCCAGCTGAACGGGCTCTTTGATGAAAAGAGGTTGTACAGAAAGTGACAAAGGTTTGTGGAGAGTCAAGCAGACTGGCCATTTGGTGGCACCAGTGGCACTTTTGACAGTGTTAATCCTGGAATCACATGGACCAGATCATTGTGATAGAGGAAAGGTGTTGAACAAGTTGAGCGAACTAGATTTATTGGTCCCCATACATGCGAGCATTGGTTGACGGCTTTGAGCCAATGTGAAATATGTGCACAAATATAACGTTTGAAAAGGCATTAAATCACCAACAGGTCACATACCAGTTCCAGAAGGACCCTTTAAACACCTGGTGATGGACTATGTTGACATGATAAAATCGGTCAATGGTAAAAGATACATGCTTGTTACGGATCGATTCAGCCGTGGAGTTGAGTAATGTTCCATCAAAACAATGGGAGCAGGGACAGCAATCGCGGTTTTGGCAAATGAGGTGATTCAAGGTTTGGGATACCCTCTGAAATAAGTTCTGACAACGGTCCGCTTTTATACAGAAAACATTAAAAGGTGTGTTGAAAAAAGTTGCAGATCAAGCTTAGCTTAATTGGGTGCGGTTTAACCCCCCTCAAAGCCAGGCATTTGTGGAATCGAGCTAACGCAATTTTTGAAAGTGAAATTATTGAAAATTTGTGCTTCCACTAGCTTAACTGGGTTGATGCTTTGCCACTAGCACTTATGAGGTACCGCATGCAAGTTCATAGAACTACACATTTAACCCCGCATGAAATGCTTACTGGCGAACCAATGCCTGTGCCTCAATGGAGGCTGCACCCGTTTGAGTGGCTCTGCTCTTGAACAAATGCAAACAGAGATGAAAAGTTATGCTTGAAACAACTAACTGCCATCCATAGAGCTATCCATTTGCAGGAGAAGGCCAGACAATCCACTCCAGAGACTGTGGGTGAAAAAACCAGTGGAGCCAGGGGACCAGGTCTTTTGTTAGCGGTTCGGCCAAGTGAGTGACGAGATGGGACGGTCCACATGTGGTCACAGCAACCTTCCAACCGCAATACAAATAGAGGGGAGTAAACGTTTGGTACCACCTCAGTCACCGCATAAAAGTCCATACGAAAGACAAAGTGAAGAAAGATAGAAGTGAAGTGTGTGTGAACAAACAGGTGGTGACGATGAGGATCTTACTGACACTTGTTCAAATATGGATGTTGGGTAGCGCTGAACCTGGTGACAGCGAGACAGAGATGGACTGTCGTGAAAAGGTAACAGACACCACGGAACCAGCCAATCCCACTAAACGACAAGAACTCGACCTGAGACCTGACTACAGAAGACCAAAGACTAAGAAGTTTACCGTTGTGACGACGGTGATGACAGCATCACAGGGGGATCCATCTCAAACAATTAGATAAGTACAACACACGCAATGACAATCCGGTGATACTACGCTACAATTATTTCTGCCAGCCAAAGTAGAACATGCTAGTTTTATCAAAAGTTCAAACAGTCCATTCCATTCCAGTCCAGTTCAACAGTCCATTCCATTCCAACCATTCCATTCCATTATTTAACCATAAAAACGACGCATTAGACAAGCAGAATTAAAATGGATATGGGAAAGCTGGGATGGTTGATACCGAGGCTGTCCCTCGACTCCCAACACTCTTTGCAGCAGAAGTTAAACATGGCTCGAGTATTGTGTGGAAGACGACAGGGAAGAGACATAGAGGTGAGGACAGTAGGTCCTTACTTCTATGGAGGTCCTTAAATCACATTTTATATAACGGACATTGATTTGATATAGTAGTAAAAATTGAACCTAGTTTGTAGCATATGACTTAATACCCTTATACTCTATAACATGTTAATGACTAACCCTAATACAAACGCAGTTGCACAAGGAGAAGGTGAGCTAACTCTCAAGATAAGTGCTGATAACTGATTTAGACGTGAAGTAACTTAAGGCAAAAGGAAGAATAAGGATAAAGGTTGCAGATAAAGATGCAGACTATGACCCATCAAAAAAGAAACTCATAATTTTAGTTTGTTGCTCACTGCTAACAGACGCCAAATGTGTGGTTCATTTGCATTCCCTGATGAAAAGATACAGGATGAAAAGGCATAAACTGTAACCTAGGGGTTAGAAAAGACTTAATTGTGGTGTGTTTGTTGAAGCAGATGCAATAGCTTTCCTTATAGGAGTGGAATATGAGTTAAGAGTAGAATCAACAGATGGTGAGAGAATAGAGTCCAGTCTTCAGGCAACCCCGAAGATGAGACTCTTCCAGAGGATCTATGCATGCTCCAAATCTTCCTTCAGAGTGATGACATTTCTATGACAAACAATTCAGGACATGGAGATCAAGTAAGACGTATAAATGCAGACCTTCCAAATTTAGAACAGGTCCCATTTCTAGTGAAGTGCATGATACAAAAGGCCCATCACCTCCGCTAAAAATAGATGACCTTCTACCCTAATCCAGACGACCTACCACAACTAGGGCTTAATGACCACAACCTTTAAAACAACGAATAAGGAAGGAGGAATGCTAATGATAATATAGACAAAGCAGACAGAAGTAGATCATCAATCAACGCCAAGATCTCAGTAGATGATTTAACAGGAAGAAGACGCATGCCAAAACATCCCAAAAATAATGAACCAACCTAATAATGTAGACGCATCAACTCCCCATTAAATCAGGAGACTGAAGTGGTGACACTGCCACCTGTAGAAGAAGGAACAACCAGAAAGATTGGGGATCAAACCAGTTTGGTTGTTCTGAAAATCAGGGCTGTCGCCATTATCAGGGAGACCTTGATACATTTTTATAATGCGCGCCATACCTAATATTGCTACCCCAAGATTGTGAATAGATTGCATGACATTAGATGGTATGGGTTTAGACCAAGAGGTGATGCTCTATGGCAAAGGGCAGTTCAGAACACATGGTATAATTGGCTATGGTATACCGCTAAAGAATTAACAGCAAATGATTGTTTACCTGTTCCGTGCTCCCGAGGAGCCCAATTGTTATTCCAGAAAATACAATTCTGTAGAATGTGCAGAGGTGCAAAGAAGTAAATGTCAAAAAAGGTGAGTTTACTCCGAAGTGATGTTGTGTCATTCTTTTAAATTACCTATAAAAGGGATAAGTTGTAGACTATTGTATGGTTCAATGCAAAATTCTCATCAATACCTGGAAAACTGGGAGGGACACAGATTTGAGTCTTTGTGCTGAATTTAACCTCAAAGCACCACAAAGTGCCCCACCTACTAATTATGAAATTGATTATAGTGCAGAATACTAATGTTTCGCCAGTGGAGGTTTTGCAGACAATGGAGGAATCAATGTAGGTAATACTACAGTGAAAATGCAATACAACATGGGTGGTGTCATGGTTTAAACATGCAAATGTAACTCCTGTTTTGTAGAAAACCCATATGGTATGAAAAACTTTGACTTTATGGAACAACAATGTGAAAATATAACTATGACTTATCCCAACTTTGTTTTTCTTAGGAGATCAGACATACCCAGTAGCAGACAGTTACTGGATGTGCGGTGATGATATTCTGGTAAACACCTTACCCCTTAAATGGGTTGGACTCTGTGCCTTAGTTAGAATGAAAGTACCCATTACCCTAGTGTATGAGGGAGTTAAAGACTTAATCGGGTTAGAAAAGCAACAAAACAAGATCTCGCAGAAGCATGCCAGAATTACGGACTTAATGAAAAGGTTTATCTGGATTTAATTGGACAGCCTAGAGGTATCCCAAATGAGTTTAAAGCACGACATGAGGTCATTGCAGGACTAGAATCCATTGTGCCTTGGGTTGCAATTAAAAAAACGTTGAATGGATAAACTATGTTTACTATAATCAACAAAGAATGGTTAACTTCACAGTGGAAGGATTCATGGCATTGGGTGACCCACTACATGAGACCAGTAGAATGGCACCAGAATAGACGTTTTTTAGATTATATTTTTTAGCCAAAATGGGAGGAGTTTGTCATCTTATTGGAACCGAATGTTGCACTTACATACCCTGGAACACTGCAACCAACAGGAACCTTCTTCACACAGCATATTAGCTAAACTAAACAAGCTAAAATAGAAATGCAAACAAAAACGCTGGCCATAGTGGTGGTTTGTCCTTAAAAAGCCTGGAGCAAATTTTTAGGAGAGAATGGGGAGTACTTGTAGTAAGACTGGGGTAACTGTGACAATTACACTGGATTGTGTTTTTCTGCTTTGTGTTGCTTCTTGCCTGTTATGAGGAGAGATGGATAACGATGGCGGGTTTACAAATGGATGACGACTGACCGGGACCAGGGACTGCCCAATCTATGAACCAACTAACAGCCGCTGCAAGAATGCTGAAGGCGTGAACGCGGCGCTCCTGTGTTCATGCATGCTGCCAGGGACAAGTCCCCTGAAGTGAACGAACTATGTTTTTGATTTTTCACGGAAAAGAAGAAATCACCAGCATTAATCATTCAATAAAAATAATCCTGATGACAAACATGGATCGTTCCATAATCCTGCATTATATAATCTGTATTATGCCATTATTATTCTGCATTATACTCTGTATTACTGTCTTATTATTTTACATGGTAAGCCATAGGCTGGCCGTTTTAGAGGTTGGGGACTCAGACTACTGACTGACTGACCTACTTAAACATTCACTTTGTTTTATTATTCACTTTAGGTTTGTTTTAACAATGTTATTCATTTGATTTTCGTTTTATGTGATGTTTCCCGACTCACACCCATTCCACACAGTGTCGGTCTCACTAAGATTTGGTTGTCTCACTAAGATTTCGGTTTTTCACTTGAACTTCACACACGCGTAAGTGCACTTAGTTGCGTAGTATTCACATCACCATGCAACACCACAAAGTACTTCATCTACAATGAAGCACAGGGGGGAATGCTGAAGCAGGCCATTTGCCTTATATAGACTTGTTGCATGGCTGTACACTGTCTCAGGAACGAAGCTTAAAGGTCAGTTTTAATCTCAGTAACACCATGGTCTCCTAGGCTGCATGAGGGGGTTTGGCAAAAGAGAGAACATCACGTATAAACATTCCTTGAGGGTCGCAGTGACTTTGACGCAAATCTGCGCACGTGCATTCCAGTAAGATGTCGGCAATATTCCGTTGTGCATGTGCGTACACATAGTGCAAAGATGAGACTATAAATGCTCTGTGGATTGGTATGTGAGTCGAGAACTTGCAAGAGAGAAAAGACAGATATCTTCTGTTCGGATGTTCAGCGCTGTGTTACGTGTACTGAGGACAGCATGTCAATTTGATCTATAAAATAAATGCTTCTTCTCCCGTCCTGTGGGCAATCAGATGATCAACTGAAGGTGTCCTGATTTTTTTGACTTTTTACCATTGAAAACCACCACATTTGGTGCATTGGCCGAGCTGAGAAAAGAACCCGGGAACAACTTTAGAATCACTGAAGAAAAACTTTATCAGGTCAAATCCCTTGCTCCTATTTTAATGACTGATACAAAGCAGATCACTTAAGCTGTTTGGAAGCTGGACACACATTTAAACTGTATCAGACGATTATCTGTTTGCCACTGGATGTTTGCTGCAGCATAAATTGGCATCTTGAGATAAATAGTAGCTGTCGAGAACTGGCTCGGATTTTTGTTTTTGGATGATTAATAGTAATCTGCTGAAGCGAGATTGCACCATAACTTTATAGAAATTGGTGGAAACTGGCGGTCACGGATTATAAGTGATGTATCATTATGAATGATGCAACTAATATGTATATCTCATTCTAGTGAGGAAATAAATTTCCTATAATATATGTCGCCGAGTTTGCAGTTCGACTTTGTTATTGAGGAAAAAGAGAGGCCTGAGTCTAGAGGACTATATTGAGATCTCAGTTGTTGAAGTTGCTTATCTCCGGAGAAAGAAATAGCAGGGCAGCTTGGCTCTGCGTTGATGTTGTCAGACCGAAAAGTTGATAAAAGAGTTGAAAGGTGCATGCAGATTAGTTTAAATTGGCTGCTTGGGTCTATGAAGTTAAAGAATTCTGTGCACAACAGATTAATTGCCATGGCATTTAATGGTATGAATGTCTAAAGAGCTCTGTGTGACTCTGTATGAATCTGTGATTATATGACTGGTGCTGTTTGCAAGAGTGTGTGGTGATAAGAAATCTAAGTGCGCACTAAAACATCTGTTTAAATTTAAGACCTCATTCAGATCTGTAATCGGATCTGCTTAATCACTCACTGTAATTTAATTCGGCTGAAAAACAGTGTCCCGAGGCAATAAGGTTGGTATTCAAGAGTCTAAAAATAAAGAGATAAAGTTAACAGAGAAAAGAATTGGATAAATAAAAAACAAAAAACATTTAAGATTAAACTAAGAAAGAAAGTGATCACTGTTAAATTTGTAAAAGACGTCTGCTTCACCTTTTATTGCTTGCTGCGTCACATTTTCTAAATCTGCATGTTCCTGACTGCTGTGAAAAGTGTCCGTTTGCTCGTTCCAACGAAAGCCTTGACTACCATATGTTTAGATATTCTGGGTTGAAAAGTTGTCAAATATCATAAAAGCGAATTGTCACATACGGTGCGGATATAACAAAGTTGGTTGTTTAAGTTACGGCAAAGAATTATAAGTTTTTCTTCCTTTTTTTCTTTCAAGAGTCAACCAACCTCTTTCCTGCCTTTCTCCTCCCACTCTCTCTCTCTCTCTTGCTCTACCCACCCTTTCTCCTCCCACTCTCTCTCTCT
>JAGKQL010004837.1:0-13141 GCA_018398635.1 Cyprinodon brontotheroides
AGTGAACAACACAGAGCAATGAAACTTTCGAGGAAAAATAAAAGCCTTTTTGTTTTGCTTGTGTGGACAGGCTGTGCAGTGACACGCAGAGTGATCGTGGAGGTGTCAGCATTAAACATCAACAGTAGCGACTGATCAAAGGTCTCATGCTGCTCTGCGAAGTGCATCAAGTGTTTGGATTTAAAACATGGAGGAAATGCAGAGGCTGATAGTAGCAGGTTAATAATAAACAAGGCGAAAGTGCAACAACATCGTTACTGAAGCTTGCAGCAGTAAAATTTTAAAAAATGACTTTTTTTCAGTCTACTCCATTAAAAAACAACTAAATTTAAACCTAATTGAAGCTTCAGGAGTGAGGAAGGCTGCTAGTTTTGTTTACCAACTGACATTTCCTTGAAGTGAAAGTTAAAGCCAACCGGCGGCCCTTTGAAGCCAACTGTCAAAGTGTTAGAAATAAGTTTTATTTGAAGTTAAATAACCCTGTAGTAAATATGCTGTCAGCTTGACAGGGCCTTAAGCCTGGCTAAGCTACTATGAAGTGATGGCTCTGTGGCTAGCGTTAGCTCAGCTCTCCGTCCAGCTAGTTAAAATGGCTGCTTTCCTTTAGTTTTAAATCTCTTACCAGACAGAATAGATTGGAATGGCAATCCTCAAGCTGGCCCCGTTCGGTACGAAACAAGAACTCATCCTGCTTCACTGCGAGCTCCAACTCTCCATCTTTTCTTTTTCTTAACGTCCAGGGGAAATTTAATTTAAAAAAAAAAAAAAAATGAGCCGCTGTGTGTTCTCTGCGCGAGCCTAATCAGCGAGGAATATGTTCCTGTAACAACATTTGGCTGGAGGAGTTAATTCAACAAACAACCTTCCGACTGCAGGATTTTTTCCTCCGCGGGGGCTTAAAACGGATAAAGAGACAATGCCGCCCCTATGCAGACATCCCAAAGTACCCGCTAAACCATAAGGAGAGCGGAGAAAATAAAATGTTGATAAAACAAAAAGAAAAGGAGAGCAAAGAAGCAACTCTCCCCCTCCCCCTTAGAACGATCTCCGCTTTAAAAAAAAAAAAATAATAAAAAATAATAATAAAAAAATAAAACGCCTCGTCTCACTCCTCCATCGCTGAATTGAAGGTAAAAGTGTCAAACATCCTGGCGAAGCGTCTTGTAATGTGGCTCCGGCCTACGTTTTAGCGATGGTTTGGATCATTATTTGAGCCTCGGTTCCTGTTGGTTTCCATTTGAATTCATGGATTCCTTTCTTTAATGGCGGCCACAGGGAACAACTCTGCCTTCCACTGCCGATTGGCTCGTTCGTGGTCAGAGCGTTTGTCAAGCTAGCAGCACGAGACAGCACGCACGCGGGGCAACATTTCCGCCACATTTCACTCTGAAAGCTCTGGAACTAGGCTACACTATCTATTCTTCATTTTTCTATGGTTCTTTATCCTCTAAGAATGTTGGAGTATTTCGACAAATATAATCCTAACTGCTTCTCCTACTTATAATAATAATAACAATAACAATAATAATAATTATTACATTATTATTGTTGTTGTTGTTGTTATTATTATTATTACTATGTTAGTAATTATTAAATAATAAACCTAATTAATATTATTATATTATTATCATTATTGTTATTGTTATTTTCTCAAGAGTATTATTCATATTATTACTATGTTAATTAATAATTATTTAATAATAAACATAATTATAAACAAATAATTAATAATAATAACAATATTATTATTAATATTTTTATTATTGTTGTTATTATTATTATTATTATTATATAAATCTATATCTATAAAGTTATATAAATCTGAATGTTGAAACTGTAACTATACAGTCATATGTTTACATCACTTTTTTCACCACAGTGTTTTTGTTTGTTTTTTTTTTTATCACAAATGTTTTTAGCTGTTGCTCTTTAAAAAATGAAATATCCTAGAAAGCTGTAGGCTACTTACGAAATTTTTTTTTTTGTGTAAACTTGTGTGTACAAAATGACAAAATAAAAGTCTGTCTGTCATTATTATTACTATCTTAATTGTTATTGCTTTTTATTTCAATTTTTAAACCATAGGCTTTAGTAATATTGCTTGCCCAGCCATTTTTTTTGGTCCCCAATACCGATACAGATACCATACCAATACCATCTGTATACCAACTGCATAAATACTTGGATGTAAAATAATTGCCATCATGGCTTTGTCAAGCTGCTGCCTACCTTTGTGAATCTCTCTCAAAATGGTATCGTTGCCCTATTTATTTTTACTCGCCGATACCGATACTACCTATTTTAGTGCTGGATCGGGCCTGCCCCCAATATACTGGTATCCAGTGCAATACTAGTTTTAAGCGTATTATTCATATTCTTACTATGTTAAGTTTACATCTGTCAAATTTCAGGTAAAATCATTACCTACTTATCTTAAAGTTATTTATTTAAGTTTGTATTTATCTATTTTTGACAAAACACTTACTCCTGAGTAAGGTGTCATAACCTTTTTAGAAATAATTAAATGGAAGTCCAGTTGCCTCCAATTTAAGCCTGTTTTAAAATTGCTGGATGCATTATAAAATATTATCATGATTGTTTTTTTTTTTCTTCCTTTGGCACATGCTTCTTCTTTGACTATTTCAGCTAATGTAACAAGTTAATTTATCCACTGTGAGATCAATAAAGTCAATCAATCAATTAATTAATCAATTAATTAGCAGCAGTAGTGCTAGTATTATTATTAATATTCCTATCTGCCATAATAGATATCATTTTTGGTTCATCACTTTTGTATTACCTGTTAATTATTAATCGCCTGTCAACTACTAAAGTTTCTAGACACTTGTCTTATTTTGAAAGCTCTTATTTTGACAGCTCTTATTTTGACAGCTCTTATTTTGACAGCTTAAATCAAACTTTCGTTTGTATTATTGCTGTCAATTGACTGTGAGGGCTGTAATAACACAATACTGAGAGGTATTGCCGCTGGGCCACACTGGCGCTGCTGAGCAACAGATTTTTCTTTTCTTTTTTTTTTCTTATAGTAATGATCAAATCCTATACAGTAAACTTGCTCAGTTACACAATGCACCACCTAGCGCATGCCATGTTGCTCTCACATTGCAAATGTGCAAAGACTGTGCACTGATGCGCCCTTTGTCATCCTTTATGGCACAATAATGGATGCATTCAGCCATGGGGTATCTGAGCAGTGAGGAGAGTAGAGTAAATGTTTTTTGTTTTGTTTTCAGGACTAAAGCAGGGAAACAGGCTTGTTTAGGAGATAATTATTAAGACTTGGGAGGCAGGTTTAATGCATGCACAACTTAGTTGTGTTATTTTTTTATTAGTTAATTTTTTATCCATACATATTATGCTATTAAACTGAATGACATACATCCTAACAAATCGTTTCACCAGCAACACACTAATGATTTTACTAATAAAATGTTGGTTTCTCTGCCTGGAGGGACTGCTACACAACCAGCATATTGATTATTTATGAGACCTCAGGTCTGCTGGATACTGAGAGTCTGATCAAACCTCGTCCCCTCCTGACAGGCAGCTTACCTCCCTTTATGCTGTTCAGGTGACAAAATGTGATATTTTTAACAACAGTGACAATACACTGAAAAACAACATGCTGTCTTACAATTATTTAAAATTATTAACAGTTTACGTTATTTGTCTGATTTCAATTATTATGCAGCAGCTGAGCGAGCAGCAAACGTATAGGTGATACGCAGTTATGTCTAAAGAGCAATGTAATGGCGATGTGTTGCATAGCTTCTATAAAAGTATTTCACTTTGTCTTTAGTTTGTAATTCAGGTTGTTACTCTTTTGCCTCTTGGAGACCTTAGCGTAAAGGTTTAAATGTTTACATTTGGGGTCAATTGAACAGATGATCTTATGCCACAAACTGTAAACAGGGCTTCCCCATGCATTCTTACAGCAATTTGTTTGGTTTTTATTAAAAATCTGATGTGTGCTGACCACTACTAACTGTCAACTGGCTTTCCACCCCAGATCTCTGCAGGTCCTCCAATACAATTTCAATTTAATTTAGTTTATTTATATAGCGCCAATTCACAACGCATCTCAAGGCACTGTACAGAGACAATTCAACCAGATCTTACAGTCAAATTGATTCAAGGTTACTATCTAAGGAAAACCAGTTGATTGCACTGAATCATTGACTTGAAGGAATCCCTCACAATAAACATGCTTGTAGCGACAGTGGAGAGAGGAAAAACTCCCTTTTAACAGGAGGAAACCTCCAGCAGAATCCAGTGCTCAGTGTGAGCGGCCATCTGCCGAGGCCGACTGGGGTTCCCCTGGCAACAGAGTTGCAGGGGACTTTTTATTAGTAAAAAAAAAAAAGAATTTTTAAACATACTGTTTTTCTTTCACCCCATTATTATGATCTGATTTTTCACATGGAATAGCTCAGAAAATGTGAAGTGGAGCAGACTGACGAGCAGAAGCCAGCAGATGAGGAAGAGCAGAAGTATCAGGAGGTAAAATCTAAAGTCTGTTTCGATGCAGGAGCAGATGTCCAGGCCAGAAGATCAGAGATCCAAAGCGGTACTGGAGGGAAATCCAAGCCGGGGTCAGAAGACAGATCGAAGGTCGTTAGAAAGCAGAACCCAAATGGCAATCCAAAGACGGATGGGCAAAATAGATCAGAACAGGGGCAAGCAAAGCTCAGAGGTTCAGAGGCAGAAACTAGTCAGGCAATCGGAAACACACTGGGCTCAAATAATCTGGCACTGATGGCTGGGAAAGAGCAGTTTATATAGGAACTGGAACAGGTGGATCTGATAAGTGAAAATGAAAACTGGGCGGAGCTAGGCAGGTGGAAGAAATTAACCAAAAATCAAGTCATCAGTGCCAAGATCATGACACAACTAGTAGAGGATCCCTTTAAGAGTTTCTTTATTAACTTGAGACCTGTCTCATCCTTGCCAGCATTTGCTTTAGATTTAACTTTAGACTTAAGGATAATGACTTGAGACTTGACCAATGACCTGGTCCCACTTCTGTAAAGTACCAGTTTGCTGAGGAACAGGTACTGTGCATTGTTTTGATCTCTGTCGGTCAGCCAGCACAGCTTTCCTTTTGTTTTCACCAAAGTTCTGACCTCAGAACCTTGGACCCAATCATCAAAACAGACAGATCAGGATGATTTTACAAAAAAGCTTTATTAGTACAAAATCGTCAGCGGGACGTATAACCAGATTCTCTGCAGAGAAAAGAAACGCAGGTGAGTGACTAGAATGTCTTGCTGATCATGACTATGAGCAAAAATTCACTGACCTGGTTGAGAGTTCAGTCCGATCCCAGGGGAAGGGGAGGAATCAGGGGGGGGAGATTGTCCGCCGCTTGCGGCTGTAGCAACTTCTAGAGCTTAGGGCAATGATGAGCTGGTGCTTGCTGACGCAGAGAAGGCAACAGTGTCCGTGAGGGAATATTGACAGCCAAAGTCAAATCCGAACCAGGTTGACAGACCACAAAATCAGAGAGCCGAAGGGGTACTGAAGGAGGATTCATGCCAAGGTCATTAACGCATTCCAAGTTCGCTAAACCAGCAGAATCCAGGAAATCAGTTTTAAAACAACTGACAGAGCAGAATAGGGCAAGGCAAAACTCAAATATCCAGAGGCAGAAAACAGGTCCTAATCAGAATCACACTAGAGTTACTCTCACAAAACAGCTCAAATAATCAGACAAGCAGCACAAATAGCACAGTGAACAGGTGGAAATGCTAAGCATTAATGAGCCCCTGGGCCAATTAGACAGGTGAACAGGAGTAAGTGAAAGTGTTTCAAGATAATTTCTATGTAAAAGAAGATGACTGTTGTTTGGCTGTATTTCATAAAGGAGAATTTCCTTTAAAATTCAACCTTTGCTAAGAATTTTTTCCGAACATGAATCATAACAGCGATTGCTATTTAAAACCCGCCAACATGTCTCTGCTACTCTAAACTGCTGCGTTATCAAGGTCTTCCCAGCTTTGTAGTTTTACAGGGTAAGATTTTCTCATGCGCTCCTCAAATCAGATGTGTGCAAAGTTCTTCCCCCAGAGAGGCGTTCATTTGGCATACTTACAGCGAGAACGGGGAAAACCAGGCCGTAAAAGAGGGAATGATAGCATGTCCCAAGGCCAAGAAACAGCTGGCTGCTCCAGAAACGCTGATGGGGTCCTGAAGGTGTAATTGCCTGAGGAAAACATTTGAGGAGAAGTTTTTTTTTTTTTAAATGAATGGATTATTAGTGTTTATATCCTTGGAGATCCTTTGGCCATCCCACACTGCATCTTCTTCTGTTTGAGTCAAGCATGCTGCGCTGATTTCTGCCAAGCCACTGTGGGATTTTAATCTTGCGTGTCAAACATGGGAAATAGACCTGATCTGAATGATACGATCTGGCACTGATATGATAATTAGCTCATCCGTTTAAAAAGCGCTCCCGACGGCATCCATGATAACAGATTTTGCTTGTGCTGCTTGGTCTCTAAAGGCCTCCACAAAATCAGCTTTGAGTATTTCATCTGATCCTGCAGGACTAACAAACATTTAAAACCTTAAATCTCCTCCAGGAGTTATAATCTCCCATTCAATGTTTCCAATCCTCTTGATATGAGAAGACAATTGAACAAGATGCCATCTGCAAGATGCAGAAAGAGACATCTAAAGGTGCAGCACACAGACGGATCGGTATCATAGGCGCCGATGGCTTTCCTCACATTTATCCCCTCTTCTCTAAATCCCAAAGAGCATCTCGGAGCAGAGCTGAAAAGTATTAGAGAAATAAAGCTCTGAGATAGTGTGGTTGGCTCACTGCTCTTTTGACATTTGATTGGACATGCTTTGCCTTAGCCTCTCTCAGCCAGCTGCAAGAACATTTGATAGACAGGGTTTGCTTCAGTCTGGTGTGACTAAAACCTGCAATGAGAACCTGAATAATAAATCAGAACAAATTTAGCAAGAGCCTTTGTTCAGATAACTCGGAAAAACTCATGGCTAGAAAATCAGACTGTCATTTTTAAACACAACGACTCAGTCAAGGTGAGAGCAGGTGAAAAAACACAGAGCTGTATTCAGACGTTTCTATAAAGGGATGAAGCTGAATGCTCAAATAGAAGAGGTGTTTTAGCTGTGGTGGTGAGGCATCCAGCAATTAGGAGGACGATTCACAGGACAAGAGGTCAACAACGTAACGGGTGTTTACCGAGGCTAAGTGGTAATATCCCACCGTTCGTCTCTGTAAAGCAGGTGATTCTTATAAAGAGGGTTAACAGCTGTGACATGTTCTTATAAAGTAACACTCCTCCTAATACACAATGATATGTGCCTCACTCTCATGCTTTCATCCTGCGCGCATAAAAAGAAAGAAATCTAGCATCTGCTGGGTCTATTTAAACATCTTTAGTTAATTTAACAGAGAGAACATAATGATATTTTGTTGATACAAAGAAGGCAAAAACAACTTGGATCTGTTGGCTCTGTCTAGGCATATTTTCAACATAATTATTTTTTGTACTTAGAGACAATTGGGGAGCCAGACAATTTCTATAGAGTAGCCAGGCAGGGATCCATGTTCACACTGCAAAAACGATCTGAAAATGAGTAAAAATGTCTTAAATTAAGTGTATTTACCCTTAGTTTGAGTATTTTTACTCTTAAATTAAGGTAATTAGGTAATATTTACTTCAAATAAGACAATGCAATTGTTTTTTCTAATTTTAAATGTAAATTGTCTTGTTCCATTGGCAAAGTGTCTCACTTACATCCATAATTCAAGAAAAAATGCAAAACATGACTTATTTAGATTTCATTTTTTGCAGTGCAGTAGCGAGTGGCTGAAAAAAGAGATTGAAACCATTTCAGGCTCAATCAGCATGAAAATAAATTAGCATAATATCCATATTTTCCAAATAACTCCAGAAGACTTTAGTATTTTAAGGTTAAAGTATTTTAAGGGATTTTATTTCAATATTTTTTTCCAAAGATGGTGAATTACCTCCGCATGGGAGTAACAAATCACATGGTAGGTGTGTCCAATGATAAGCTTAGGGTGGCCCCCCCCTGGCCACCCCCTAGTCCCGCCTCTGCTTGGATAATGTAATAATATTGTCTAGATACTACATAATATATGTGTTGCGTATTACTATGTTTAGTTTATCTTTATCAAAAATTATTGAATCAATTTAAGTTTATCTGTGACAGCAGGTATCCAAAAACTTAAAATGAGGTATGAGGTCACAAAGCTGTTTACAAAAACCTGCCTTCATTATTATGGAAACTCAGAGACAGATGGAATTTATTTTCTCCATCAGTTCCTTTGCGCTGTCTTCTTTTTCTCTTTGAATCTGAAACTTTCTCATCATCACCACTTATACCAAAAAAAGAAAATTAAAAACAATCCACTGGACTTTGTTTCCAAGTTTGAGCACGTTTTGCTTCCCATCCAGGAAGGTTTTTCAATTCAAAATGTCAGGAATAGCACTGAGTTGATGGTTTTATCTCCACTTATACTAACATCAATTTCCTCTTCCCTACTCATTTCTTCAGGTGGTGCACTTTTCAATGGCCTCCTTCACCCACGACCCTCCTGGTCTCCAAATCATTCTTCTCTCTTTAAATCTCACAGTTTCTTGCAAAAGAAACTAGAAATGTCTCCACCTTTACATTTCCTTTTCCCCGTCTTCTGTAATATGCAAGCATCCATATTTGGAAGAACTAGCCAACATATTAGGGTGTTCTATCACAACATGAAACCAGAAAGGGTTAATGGCATTTACACAATCACACATGCAATTCTATTTAGAAATCGTCTCATGATGGTTACAAATGTATTATTTTATAAAATAAAGGATATATAGAAAAATATATTATATCACATTTTTTTTTTGTTGTTAATTTTGTTCAAAGGCTTTTTGAAAATCAAGGAATGTGTGATACCAACTGTGATAATGACATAACAGCTGATGGGGGCATATTCCCCCACTCTTCCCCCTGTAGAGCCATCCCTGGCTTTCTGCACACAAGCATAATTTTATGTCAAACTCTCCCATATCTCCAGGTAATGATTCATATTTCAAAAATCATTTTTCAATGGCCCAAACGGATAACTAGTAATGTAAGAAGATACCTTCAGTAATCCACAAGTTGCTGGTTTCAACCCAATGTGATTATCTAAAAGCTCCTGAGTTTTAATTGATCAAATAGTTTTAGTGGATAGTGATGAAATTGTTTTAATTTTTTTAACATTGCTGCCAAAACAAAAGGTTGGTGTCCAAAGTTAAATTTGATTTATCAAACATGTTTTTTTTCATTGCATCAACCAAAATAAAAATTCAATTCAATCTTTGTTTTGACTTTTTAAGAAGGTAATCTCCTTTAATACACTTTAGCTTGGTGCTCTTTTACTACGTTAGATAATGACCACGTATATCACAGCTGTATATTTTGTTATCTTGAATTATGAGCTCAACCTCATACAAGAACATCAACAGGTTTTTGTATATGCCTTGACAAGTTTTGTCTAAAGTTTCCAAGTTTCCAAATTTCCCCTTTTAGGGATTTGCCATTAAAAAATACTTCCAGATAAAAAACAAACAAACATGTTATGTCATATCTTTTTCATGTGAAACACAAGGATCACATGATCATTAATGTGTATAACATTTAATCTGTGGTGGTTGCATGAAGTTTTTAGTTGGCAACAGATATGCTCATAGGGATTCTAAATGCTTGACACATACAATTTCATGTTTTTTACATGTTGATTCCATGTGATCGACTTGACCGTATGTATGATGCAATAAAATGGGTTAAACATGATCTATTGGGTTTTGTATTGGCATCAAATTTCAGTTCAGTAAATTTAATTTATTTTACGGTTCACAACACATCATCGTTATTTCAAGGCACTTTACAGGGACAATTAAATCAGATCGGTTCAAAGTTTTCTATCCAAGCAAAACTAATGGAATGCATACAGTCAGTGACTTTATAGGGTTTGTTCTTTCTGGATTACAGACAGTAGACATTTGCTTGCATTGTGTGAATGACTACACCAATTCCTCCCAGCCAGTCTGCATGCAGTGACTGTGGAGAGGAAGACCTCAAGAAGAAACAGAGAAAGACAGAGGCGTACACACAAAATCAAACATAGAAGCACTTTTTTATATTAGAAAAGGTAACAGCTAACTAGCTCTACGTCAGGCTCTGTCTGGGGAAGAAACAGTTAACCAGAGGACCTCTGAGACTGTCATGTAAAAAAGGATGAAAAAGAGCACATGAAGCACATGAAGAGAGAAACTGGACTAAACACCCAAAAAACAGCCCCAACTTTATGATTTATGATGGAAGTAGTTGACACCAGCAGCCAAGCTGATGCCAGATGAAGCTACTATGATGAGAAAAAGCAAAATAATATAAAGTCAGGGGTTGAACTTAAAAAATAATGCAGAATTAGAGAGCAGTCACAGAATGAATCACAGAAAGGAAAAGTGGTCCCTATGTCCTCCAGCAGCCTAAGCCTGTAGTAGCATAACTATAGACATGAGTTAAGCCACTTTAAAAGCTTTATTGAAAAGAAAAGTTTCATTTATTTGGCCTCTCATAGGCAAGACATGATTGAGCAAAGAAAAGTTCTTAATAAAATGAGGGACATTATGGAAAAGTCTGGAAAAGCCTTTAAACAAGAATAATGTTAAATCTTTTTCGAGCATATTGCCATTCAGTCAGTCAAATGTAGCCAATTCTGAGTCAGATGCAATGTACTTTGGAGAATGCTGCTTAAAAACATCATACGACAGATTGCCACTGCGAGTGACAGAACTGACAAAGACTCCTGGACAGGTGTCAAAACGGCTTTAGAAAACGGAGTAAAAGTCTGGTTTCCTCTGATATAAGCAGTTTGAGAAACAAAGGTAAATCATCATGTTTCATATTTATTATTTTATATTTTATCCAGCCCCTGCTTTCTCAGCTCATTCCAGTATGAGATATGCTCTGGAAAAACATAGCGTCTCGATTTTATTTATTATTTACTTCATAAAGTTAAAACAGTGAAATCTTTAAAACTTCATTTCGCAACAAATCAAAGCTGCTGGTATCTAAGAAACACTTAAAGTAGACTGAAATAGCTTTATGAACGATCCTGAAGATCAGAAATGTGTTCATGAATGGTTGGGTTCTTATGTTGCATTAATAAGCACCTGACCATCACCCTACTCCAACAACCAACACAGCCACACCTCTACTGGATGCGTAAACGATGGGATCTTTCATAACCCTTGAATAGCATTTCATCCTATGGATTTAAACTAGGGATGCCCATGTTTTAAACCAGATGATTAATAACTGATGTTTCATGAATTTAGAAACTGTACCTTGTAAAATATAAATTTGTTTATCATCTCCTGATGTAGAAAATCCCCTTTTTTCTCTCCCAACCCAAAGTGGTGATGAACTGGGATAATCTGGATTGTAGTGTTGCTCATACAATAGCTGAGTCAAAGTCTAGGGATTCAGGACTCAACATCACTACATGGTGATGTCATCGAAGTAATTACACACTACTTAGTGGTGAGGGAACATCCCAAATAGCCCTAGTGAGGTTTATAGAGTTAAAAAAATGCTTGCAAAACAAGTGCTAAAGCATATCCTACACTGAGTGCTTCAGGCATTTCAAAACCATTTAACCAGATCAGTTCAGTTAGTATTAAGTTAAATGCTTTTGTGTTTGTTTGAATTTGCATCATTTATAGTCCTTATTTTATGGCCAATAGGGGATAAAAGGATGTTTTCTGTTAAAGTCACGGTTGGTCCCGGTTCTGGTGATCTTTCTGCTGGGCGTCTTGTTCTGATTTCCACTGCTTCTGTCTGAGCTCCAGAATGCTGTCTCACCTTAACTTTAGCTCCACAAAAAAAAGTGGAGTGATCCAGCCTTGCCTCCTGGCATAGGCATACGTTTACTTACTTATTATTATTTTATCTTTTCTTTTATTATCTATTCTGAAATCTAAATTTGGTCCATGCCTCCTGGACTCCCCCAAACTGGAAGCATTTCTGGGGAATCTGCTGGATTTGTTCAGCTTTCCAAAGTAAATAAAGCACCATGATTCACTCTGTGAAATCAAGGACCATCAGATAGAGTTGAACTCATCAACCAGCAGATTGAATGTTGTACAAATTGCTGTCACTTCCCAGAGATTTTCTGACAAAATGTCAGAGCAAGTTTTTGCTGGTTTTGCATTAGGTGTGGATGCATCATTATACTCCTAGAGTATTTTCTCCTTTAAAGTTTGGTGTTTGTTGAAGCTAGATACTGATAAATATCTCGAGGGATCATAGTTATGAACCAGAAAATATGGGTTAGAAATTAGTTTATCTTATAAGGAGAAAACAGTTTAAGGTGTTGTTCAAAGCTAGAAAACCCCTGATTAAGGTCGAAACTTTGGTGTCGTGAAGGACTCAGACCTGAACTTTCAGAAGCACATAAAGACATTTACAAAGTCTGCCTTTTATTACCTGAAGAAAATCTCCAGGATTAAGAAGTCTAAATGTCCAAGCGGGATCTAGAAAAAATAGGCTAGGCTGTTGGGAGATTAAGGACAATGCTTTTAAGATTCACAATCAACTGAGTGACAATGTTCTCTTTCGAAGGAAACATTTTTTTTTTTTTTTCATCTATAAATGTTATGACTTTATTCTCGTGAATGTTATGACTTTATTTTTGTAATTTCCAACTTTGTTCTCTTAATTTTACTACTTTATTCTCATAATGTTACTTAATTTATTTCCTGTAATTTTACAAATCTTAAGTCTTGTAATTTTATGACCTCGTGATTTTAATGATTTTATTTCTCATGTTACTTACTTTTATACTTGTAATTTTATGACTTTAGTCTAAACCAATTTTACTACTTTATTCTTGTAATGTTACAACTTTATTGGTAAGTAATCTTACAAATTTATTCTTGTAATTTTCACAGTTAGATCGTAATTTTCTACTTTATTCTCGTAATCTTATGACTTTATTCTCGTAATCTTACGACTTTATTGTCGTAATTTTACGGCTTTATTGTCGTAATTTTACTACTTTATTCTTGTAATGTTACGGCTT
>JAGKQL010004838.1:0-13085 GCA_018398635.1 Cyprinodon brontotheroides
AAAGCTCATTTTCGTTATGGCCTGTTGGGTTGAAAAAAAAAAAAAAAGACATCCAAATAACTTGATTCAAACAGACTAATTTCTTTGGGGTTGGACTTGGTACTGCACAGTTGTTCGCCACATAACAAAATACATAGTTTTGATGCAAAGTGAAATTTGACACTGTTGTCATCCAGAAATGCGGAAAAGCATGTTTCTGGGCGTGCTTCGGTGGTGCAGTGCTTAGCGCACACGACCCATGTACGGAGGCCTTAGTGCAGTAAAGCGTTTCTTTTTTCTGCAAGTAGTTTTGAAAACTGTACTTTTACACTTTTACTTGAGTAAAAACTTAAGTTGATGCTGATAAATACTGATATATACTTTTACTTGAGTAATAAACATAAATTCTTTTGACACCTCTGTACTTTACTCATCCCTTTTTTTAATCCCTTCTGGCAAAGATTCCCAGCGGTTCTTCTGTCTTTATCTCACTTTATTCACACAGTTCTCTTCATCAACACCAAACCATCAGCAAATCCTTCTTTATCATTTCCATGAATCTTCCTTAATTTTTCTTTTATTTTTTAACTCTATTTTCTAAGGAGCCTCTCCTTTTGCAGAAATATATCAATCATCCCACCTCCCCATTTCTAGCCATTTTAAAATGATGCCTCTAATTAACTCCAATCCTGATCTATGGTGCTTTTTGTCCTTATTATTGATATTTCAATATTGCCACCCCTTTGCTTTTGCATTAGTATTAATTTAAAACTATAAATCACCTAAAGTCTCTGTACAACACCCCCATCTTTAGCCCTCAATATTAGTATATCGCCACTTCAGTCGCAGCCCGTGCCCGCACCGCCGTCTTCGTACCCTCTTTAGCACAAGACACCGACTTCAAGTACTAAACTCATTCATTTTTACTTCCTGCTGTTCCACTGCCTTCTCATTAATATTTATCAAATCTTTCTTTGCTTCACATAGCAAAATCTCGACTCGCTCCAGCCAATTACCACCTGCTTTAAATTTTTGACTGTAATTTATAATGTTGTCTGGAGACATTATAATGCATTAGGGTTCCTGCCAAACTCAATCAGTCAGCTTTCCATCATCACGGTGTACAACAAGAGGTTTAAGGCTGAACTCTTGGTTTAATTACTTCCCTGAACTAGGTGTGAAGGCGCCATTACATTACTGGTGCTTAGGGAGACCTTATCTCTATGTAGGACCACTAGATGCTTTATGAGATTACGATATTGAGACGCGTTAAGAGCGTGCTACTTCCCGCTGCTTACCGCTAGCAAAATGTTAACGCGGCTTTTCTGTAAGTGCTAAACCGTTTGACAGAGTTTGTGTCAGATATCTTTGCCACTGAATAAGACAGTTTCCATCAAAATAAGAAAAACTATTGGCATTTTCTCATTTCAAGCGAATGTGATTCTACTGTTTTATTTTAATATAAAAATACTCATTCCATTGGCAAATCACCTTATTTACCTTATTCAAATTAAGAATACATGCACTTAAGAGGCCTTACTATTTCTAAATTGCCTTTTGCAGTGTAGCATCACTCATCAGTGTAGCTTTGATTATAAACTATTTCACAGTGTTTGTTTCAGCGTCTTCTTTACTTTGAAAAACATAGTTTTAATATCTTTGTGCTGAAATTCTTTACTGTTTTGTTTTAAGAACATCATAAGTAGCTTGGTCATGACATGGGGTAGCCCTGGTAATAACCTGCAATGGCTACAATACTAAGGTTATTGGAAATTAACATTACTTTTGATGATCTGGACCATTAAATAAAGACTCTTGAAGGGGGGGGACAGATACATTTCACCACACTGTTTTTTCAATTTGCACATTTCATCCATCCATCCCTTTTAACACGCTTAATCCCAAGTGGGGTCAAAAGGGGTGCTGGTGTCTATCTCCAGCTATCTAATGGGCAAGAGGTGGGGTACACCCTGGACAGGTCGCCAGTCTATCGCAGTGCTAACATAGAGATGCACATGACAATACAATTAGACGTGCACATACTTTTAGAGGAGGCCACTTCAATTTAGCAGTCTATGTTTTGGACTTGTGGATGGAAGCCAGCGTACCCAGAGAGAACTCCATGCATGCTCAGATGAGAATATTCAAAACCCATGCAGAAAGATCTCGGGCTGGTGAATTGGACCTAGAATCCATAGTTGCTGCAGGTGGCAGCAGTGCAACCGACAAGCACCACAGATCAGCCCCCAAAATACTAAAATTGCACATTTTAAAACAATTTTCAACCAGCAAAAAATGTCAAGATGTGTTGAGGTGGAAGCCAGGTACTAACCCTGTCGAATCTAGCTACAAATTAAAGATGAGCTCAATATTACCGTCTCTAGGCAGGAACATGGATACTTATGATATCCTTTTTGAAGAGAGAGACTTTCCACTTTCAACAGAGACACTCACTACCGGGGAAAGATGATAAAAGCACAATAAATTCCCACTGGTAGAGAGAGGATGGTTTTGTCAGACCATTAAGCTCCTGGAGGGTAATTACAGTGTAACTGTTGCTGTTAGCTGGGAGAGGCAGACATGAGGTCATTACGGGTCTGTCAATGGAGAGGCACAAAGAGTGGAGAGCCAAGGCAATTTAGCAATTTTGAATATTTTACGACACATAATTATGGTTTTTGCGGAGGAAAAATAGACAGGAGTGGTGCTGGCTGAGTGCATGTATGTGGATTCACAAGTTCAAGACTGCTTTTCGCGCGGTGCCAACATCAAGTGTGTCTGATTATCACACCGCAATCATTTCTGGCCTCCCTGCCGTTCCTCGGCAGCTCTTCCACCCGTCCCTCTTGCCGGTCCGCCGAGGGTTCAGCACCGAACAAAGCACACAGTCATGCAGAGAGAATGTGAGGCCCAGCAGAGCAGTGTGAGTGCCAACCACAGTCAAACACACAGCTTCTCCATCACCGTCTCCGCTTTTCCTTCTGTTAAACACCCTTAGTTGGGTTATTTCTTTCTACTTACGTTTTATACATCTGTCACACACAATCTGTCTCTTTCTTGTGGTAGCCAATTAGGGCCTTTTGCCTCCTTCTTCACCCGGAGGCCCTTTGGTGGACAGAAAATATTTCTTTTGTGGCAAAACTAAACACTATTACTGCTTTAACAGCTCTGTGTGGAGCTCATTGTAATGCAAACTCTCACTGGTGTCACAGCCAGCTTGTTTAGAAATTATTCTGCTGATCTGTCCAATTTTGCCATCGCTGCTTCAAATTAACTCTGCCAAAGTTGGAGAAATCTAATCAAGAAATTTCAGAGAACATTTTCAGTTCTTTGTAGCTGCTTCTTGATTTTGTTTTTTCTCTTTCCACACCAGAGCATTGAAATGGGAGCTTGATAACCATCTTGACTTCAGGCAAACTATGTTTGAGATTTCAAATTTCATACTCATGTATAGAACAACACAACAGTAAAAGGGAGGAAAGTTGACTTTATCTTGTATCGTTCCAAGTCAGCTAATCAAAAGGCGAGGTTACTGAAATTGAAAAATGACATGCTTCTGATAAACATGAGTGACTTCAACAAAAAAAAACAGATGAGTTTCCCCGAGTTAGAGATAATCAGCATTCCTACCTCATACTCTTGAGAGAACTTGAGATTGTCATTTGCCTTGAGGCGCTCGATGTGATCTGCCAGCTCAGAGATGGGGACAGGCGGGTGACTTGCCATGCCTGCCGAGCACAGAGAGAAGCTCTTTTGTTACAGACACTGTACAACTAAACTCTTTTACAAGAAAAAAATTAAAAGCGGTGGATCCTGAAGTAATGATGTTCAGTACTCAGCCCAAGAAGCAAATGGAGGTTAATTCTTTTGTTAGGTGAGTTTTTCTCTCTCCAGATATTTGGAGAGAAAATAAAAATGTTACTGATGTTACTGCAATAAAATGAGCACTGGGAGCATATGAGCACTGCTGGTGAGGATATAAGAACAGCAAACAGAACTGGCCGTTAAAAATTCATTAAACAGGTGTTATTCAATGAATGTTGTCAATTAGAGCTGCTTCATCCTGTATGGGTTGGAAGGTTAATTGGAATGAGAGAGAGAGGGACAGAGAGACTAACTGACTTGACAAGCGGCGATAACCGCGGTACACCGATACACGGTAAGCTGAGAAGGGAAAAAACATCACAATTAACCTCATCACAACATCAAATACCAACAAAATATCATGTTTAGTCCACATGGTCAGTGCTGGTGAGAACTTTACACATCATCAACATTTTTTGGGGCTGCTTTTCAAATCATCTTTCAATTTATCTTATTTTAGGATAACAATATACAGCACTGTAACAAACAACTTCACTGGTTGCCAAAGTCTACATTTTCTCTTTAATCTCATATCATCGTAATGATCAAACACAAGGTCAAAGGTAAAAGTACTTTTGTAGCAATGAGGAAGGTTCTGCAGTTGTTAAAAATATTGCTACTCCTAAAAGTATCGATACTCAAATGCTGAATCCAGATACGAAACAAATCTGGGATGGTATCAATAGTAAAGATTGGTATTCTTTGCATATTTTAGCAATTGTATTTCAATATTTCTGGATTATATGCAAATTCGTTGATAATACCTTAGACTACCTTAAAATATTGTCAAATTGTGTTAAACATGTAAGGATTAAGCAATAATAAGCTGCGCATTGGACGGTTTTAAATCCTAATGCGTAGAATGTATGAAATACACAGGTTCGAATTGTTTAATTCTCTTATATGCCATGGTCTCACAGAGACATTTGATCACGAAAGTATGATTTACTTAAATCAATTATGTTTAAGATAGGGAACTATTTTTGCTGGCCTTGATTTATTTTATGCTAACCAAGAAAAATGATTATCAACAGATGTTATTAACATCGGCTAAAATATCCATATGCAGTATGTCATTTAACTATTCATATTTTATTATGGAAGCCAATTTATTCCATTTTTAATTCTTCTTTCTCGGCTTCAATCCTATTAAACATCCTTATGTTTCAGCATCATCTGTTTTTGTTACCTCTCCTCTTCCCATTTAATATATTTTTTTTTTTTGACAAATAAAAAAAAATGAAATTCACCTCAAAATACATGCCACCACCATGCCTCGTATTTACCTTGTAAGTGAGCCGATCTGATAGGGCTGGTTAGTGTGTTGCTATGGCGATGAGATTTTGCTGAGGTTTTGACAGTGGTGTCCCTTGTCGCACAAACTTGCCCCCCCATCCTCGCTGCCTCGGCCGTATCTAGACCCACAGCTATTTAGTGATTATACCTCTTGCATTGTAGCGTGGAATAACATAGCGCAGACCACTCTTCAATATTGGGCATAAGGGTTATCCATTTCGCACTTATTTGTACACTTATATAACTAGCATCTATGTTTCTGTATTATAGGGAAAAAGGTGAGGCATTTATTTTGCTAAAAATATTTTTTATTCCTACAATGTGTCATTTTTAAATTCCTATTAAATTAAAAATTGTTTTGATTAAATATTTTAAAAAAGAATTCAGAAACTCCAAAGCTTATACTTAAAAGCTTGGCTGTGCAAGGAAATGTGAGTTCTACCATTTCTGATAAGAACAATGGTCGAACATTTAACCAAAATTATACCACATAATAATAAACATAAATTTGTTGATTATCAAACATAGTTTTTTTTATATCAATTTGTTCATTATCAAAAGTGTGTGCTTTTTGTGCAAACCAGATGTATATTTATATAAGTGGGGTGAATTGAGCTTGTATGTATTAAATCTGTACAGAATGGAGAAAATCCACAGCAAATTCCAACTTGTGCACCCAACTTAAAATTAAGAAGTCATTTGAACACAGTCTCCATGATCAGAGTATGTAAAGTTCCCAACAGCAGTACATTTGTCTCCCACCTACCTGGAGTCTGGAAGTTGATCCTCCGCAGCTCAACAGGATCTGTGGGATGGTGGGAGGACATGGCTTTGCTGCAGGGAAAACTGCCCTTCCTTCCTTCAGCCTCGGCTCTTTTCCTAGAAAAGCAAACAAAATGTGACTGAATATCATGTGGCTAAAACATCTGGTTTTAAATTAAGTTTTGAGAAAAATATGGATCTGTGCACCAATGCCTTAATGAATTTTTTTCCCAGGGTCTCAATACACTGCACAGGAATATTGTTAGCTTGGGATTTCTCATTTCAGTTTATAACTCCTGCAGAACTGACCAGGGTTGTTTGAACAGGTTTTATATGAAGATTTAGAGGCAGTAAACATAATCCTAAAACCTTCAGCTATAATTTCATGAAGACATAAAATTTTATGACCGTAATTGAAATATTGACTAACTAATGTTGCATGATGTTTCCAGCTATGCTGCGGCTCCATCACAAGGCCAGAAATAAGACCCCAAAGCCAAATAGCCAATGAGTGGCCAGATAGACACACAGACAGACCATCGCTGGGCTCCAAATGGGGCTATCACATTGAACAAATTAAATCTCTAATTCCTTGAGGGTTTCTCTTTTCCCAGAGGCTTTATTTCCTGCAAATTGCCAGAATTAGTTTTTAATATGCAAAACTCTGTTTCACTGCAGTAGAAAGGGCTTTTTCCATGGGCAGCCCTTCCTGTTTTCTTTTCAAGGCAGTTTAAAATATATAGAGAGGATTTTTCTCAAGCCCTCTCATCTGCCCGGCTAAAAATTTTTGGATTAGAAAAGCTAAAAACGATTTGCCTACTACCTGTCCAACATTGTGGACATGCAGTATTGCAATATTAGAAAAACACTGTATCAGGTAACAGACATATTTTCTAGGAACTGCAAATAGCATGACAAGCTAACTGTTAGCCACTAATGACACTAAAGTTAGCATCTTCCCACAGTTGCAAAGTGGTAATTTTTTGACATGAGCTCATTACCAATTTTTTTTTTTTTTTTTTTGATCGGTTGGTTTGAGCTGTTAAAGAGGAATATTAACATCGGCGCGACAGTAAGTGATTCAAGAGTTTACATCTACAAATTCACTCTGAAAATCATTTCAAGTATTTTATTTTATTTTACTTGCACTAAGACAACATATATGAATCTTTTTATGTTATCAAAATTTATTTAAAGACAGTTTACAACTTTACACACAGTGGATGAAGGTGTTGTCATGATCTTGGCACTGATGGGTTGCTTAATTGCTTATTCCATTCACCTGTCTAACTCTGCCCGGTTGATTATTATGGCTCATTTGATCCAAATGCTTCTGCACTATTTGGTAGATAACATAACTTCCATCCAGCTATCAGGGCCAGATTATCTTGTTCTGGTTATTGGGGGCCAGTGGAGAGAGGGTTTTTAGCGTACCATAGTGTCTCCGACTTCCTGACCCTGACCTGAACCGCCTCTCATCCATTGAGTGCGTTGGTTCCTTTCTGATCTCAGTGGAGAGAGCAGTTTTCAGCGTACCATAGCGTTTCTGATTTCCTGATCCCAACCTGGTCTGCCTCTCATCCACTCAGCGTGCCTGTTTCTGTCTGATCTTAGTGGAGAGAACGTTTTTTAGCGTACTGTAGTGTTTCTGTGATCCTAATCCTGACCTGTTCTGCCTCTCAGCCACTGAGACCTGCATGTTTCTGTCTAAGCGTTCTGCCTGAGCTGTCTCTGGACTTCTGTTCTGTTCAGTATCCCTGACCGGGATTCAGACTTCTTAACCTCTGAGCCTTCCTATTCTGATCTGTTGCCCTGTTGTGGCTTGGACTCCTGCTTGTCTTCTAGGAAGCCCTCCGGCTGGATCCTACCTCGTTCTCTAGGATGGACTATACTGTTGAACCAGGTCAGTGACTCACATGGAAGTCATCCTCCGTCAGATTATCATGATCGCTAACCTGTGTTTCTCCCCAACAGAGCTTCAGTGAAAACAGTGGTTTACAGTGTTTTCTGCTATACCTTTACAATGCACTGACTAAATTGCTATTCTTAAACAAAATTATTATTTCAATGAGTAAAATAACATCAGCATAGCCTGACGCTACTTGAGTTTAATATTTGTGGCGTTTCTTGTAGAGTTTTCTTTTAAAGGGGAATGCCCCTGTAGGCTATTGGAAATGGAAATAAGTAGCACTTGTTTACCTGTCAGGTTTGCTGGATTCAAAAAGAGGAGGTTGGAGGGCGTTGTGGGTGCAGATAAAAGGACAGACAAGAAGGAATATCATTAGTGTCCGATCAAAGAGCATTAGAGAAAGTAGCAATGCTGAACTCATCATTTTCTTTTTTTAACACACTAATCAGTTTCTCGCTGCAGTGTTACTTATTATGCAAAATATAACTTCCTATGGAGACAAAGAGCAATGGCACTTTAAAAAAAGAAAACTTCATTGCAATACACTGGATACCCTTCATGACAAACCACTCTGAAGCTGTAACATCTAATAAAATACTAGGAAACATGGCTTCAAGTGCAACTTCACACCAAATGAGACATTAAAAGTCAGAAATATCCAAGAGGAACCCTCCAGGGTTTACCAACATCAGATTGTTGCCATCAAGGTCAATAATTCTGTAATGCCACATCTGTCAAAGCAATTATTTATGTGCATTAACAAACCTCTAGCTAGAGGAGTGATGATTATCATCATTAACACTAAAGGCTCATAATGTTATCTTGCCCTATCTGTTATGTAAGCAAATGCTGTGATGTAATTTTGCAGATAACAGGGACAAACAATAAGACAATCTGAATGAAAACCTATGAGATAAACTAGTTTAGATTATTTTTCTTTTATTCTTTTAAGATGACGATTATGAATATACATCATGTTTTCTTCTGTCGCCAAAATTTTACCTTTTAAACAGAAGAATGGCGATGACAATGCAGACAATAAAGATGACAGCAAGGACGGGGCCTACAACCCACAGCAGACCCTCCTCCTCGTCAACCATCGGCTGGGGATCCACGTCCGATGCCGTCACCGGATCAGAATAGGGACTGGTTGAGAACATCGTCTGCAGAGATTTGTAAGTTTAGGCATGACGGCACATTTTTTCTCTAAAAATGACTGCTGCTTGAGAGAGGGAGACTTGACCTACATTTTCTGAGAGGTCTAGGAGGGAAAGGACAAAGAAGACATACTCCTGTCCACCCTTCAGAGGACGGTTGCGGAAGTCGCCGTAGGTTCGACTGTCACCTAAAGTGAACTCTAAGGGGAGGGTCTTAAAGTGAGCTGTTATATACGCCCTCGGCTCTGATTGGCTGGCCTGTCTGCGGATTCGAAGGGAACGGCTGACACTGGTCCTGTTGATCTCTCTGAGGAGCTGAAATGGAGGAGAGCAGAAGATGATACGATAAATAATCAGAGAAAGAAGAAAGGAAAGTGGTGGAGAATAAAGAAGATGTTAAAAATACCAAACAGCTTGGATTGATAAGAGCTGTGTAAGAATTATATGTATTATATGGGTGTAATTGTCTTTTCAGTACCTTACTAAAGTATTCAGATTAAGCTTTTTCATATTTCTTTTAGCTCTGTATATTATTCTTCATTGCAATTATCAATATGTTATCCGTTTCAATTGATTCCGATATTATTAAAAAACCTACATACATCCATCAGACAAATAAATAAAACCAATAAAAACACATATAACATTGGGTCAGTAGAAGTAAATAATTCAAATAACTCAATTCTGTTCTACGGCTCTGTCCTCAAAAACACCCATATCAGCTTTCTTTATATGCTGCACTCCAAAAAAAAAAAAAAAAAAACTCAGGTTTTTATTACTCTTTTTTCTACGTATTTAAAAAAAAAAAAAAAAAATTTGATCTCTTTTTAAACTGGTGAATAATTTCTAGTTAAAACATCAACGCCATCTTTGGGAAAACACAATTTTTCCCTTTATTCTAAAGATGATGGAAGATAATCAATAGTCCCTGAATCTTTTTTAAAAAAATGGCAGAACATTTGGGGTGTATTCCTATTCAGCTTCCTTAGTCAATACTGTAATTACATTTTGCTGCAACAACATCAGCTGGTGGTTTGGATATAAATCTTAGCAGCTCCGTTAGAATTAGTATGAGCCTCCATATTGCTTCCCTGATAAATCTCCTAGCCATTTTATTTATTTTATATATTTTGTCTTGATAGAGGGGTCTGCAACCTGCGGCTCTTTGGACTCTCTACAATAGCTCTTAATATGATAACGAGTCAAATAATGGTTTTGAATATAGTATACTAACAAATAGCATTCTTACAAGAAAAGAACACCTAAGTTGTTTAATTCTTACTAGAGAATCACATTAAAGAACCAGGAATATGTTTTGAGATCTTTATTTCTTGTCATTAGCTTTCAACCCGTTTATTTTTTTAATAAAATCAATGCTTCTTCTTTATGAAAATGTCATGTCCTGTTTTAATATCAAAAATCAAAATCCAAATCAACTGCTGTTTAAAATGGGAACAGATTTAGTAAAGTGGATATTTAAAAAAATAAAAAATGTATTTTATCCAAAAGTCATGTAAAATTTGCGGCTTTGTATTTCTAATCATACTCTATGGTATGTAAAACTGTGATAATGTCCTTTATGCTTAACTTCACCCCTGATCTTTCAGCTTTGTTTCTTGGTTATTATGATGCTGTTTATTCAAGAAATCCTTTAATGTTCTCTGAGTTTTTCACTGAACGACTGCACCTATACTGAGATATAATCAAACACATAAATGTATTTTATGATTTTTTTAAAACTACATTTAAAGCATGTATCCTCTTTATTGCACTTTAAACCATTGTACCTGTTCATTCAGCTAATATCCCAAACAAACACACACATTTTTGTGGCCACATGAACAAAAAGGTGGAAGAGTTCATGGAGTATGAATACTTTCAAAAGGCCCAGTAATTACAGTCTCCAAAAGTGCAGCTGGCATAGTTTTTTTTTTATCCTTAACAACAGCTCTGTAAAGAAAGGAAGTTCTGATAATTTAGCCAACATTAAAAAAACCATCAGTGAAGAAACAATAGGCTGCTGAAAGTGTTATTCCCCAGGCATATTTGTCTTCATCAACTGAGGTGCTGTCACATTAATCCGCTAGTACATTGGGCAGTGCAGCATAAAGAGGCTTTAGAACTAATCTAACACACATGAATGTGCTTTCAGAATAGTATAATGAGGTGATAAGGTCTTTAGAAGTATCCAGAAGGGGAATTAGATGGGAAATGGTATGTGAAGTCATTGTTTGGATTGAACGAGGTACGGATAACCTTTTCTACTTTCACTCGGCTGTGCAGGCATTCACTTTACACTAAGCCTCCATGTTGTACAGATGTCCCTTTTATCTTATAATCATCACTGCTGTCACTAAACAGCTTCTTCCTGTTTCTTAAAAAAAAGATATGCATCATAATAAACATTGAACTCGTCTCCTCTTATGTGTTGGTAGCCTTACCTCATCCAGATTCATCTGATCAGGATCTTCCCAGGGATTTAGAAACTTTCCTCCTCTCTGTTTCTTCAACGGCACCACCACCACATAGTAACCCCTGAAACACACCAGAATTTCATTGATTTGCAACCATTAAAGTGACAATTAAAGTATGCACTCAGCCTCCCTTACCCAACTTCAGCAACACATAAAATACACAGACAACTTACTTTAAAAATAGGAGTAAACAAATTGAAATTGATAGAGACACCAAGACATCCGAAAGTGGGTCAGATATTAAACCTGACCGAACCCAATCAGGGATTATCCTGCAAGTAATAAAAACCTCTCAGTCTTCTTTTTTTATATCTGCAATTGCGCCAAAGCCAGAAGGTTATGGTTGGAAAAAGACTCACAGTTGGCTAAATACAGCATCAGTGAGGCGTTAAGCAGTAAATTCACATAAGGTACAGAGACATAAGAAGCTTTTTAGAATTTTACAATTAACTACCACATTGAGGAGGACCAGATGGCAGAAAGCTGAGTTTATCACAGCAAAGTTGCTGTTTCATCCACTTATAGAGGTCTATCATAAAGAATGTTGGATTTTAAAATGGTGGTGGTCTCTAACTATTAACGTTTGCTATAAAAAATAAGTGACAAATATGTATATTTTTTAAATAAATTGAAATGGGTAAAAAACTCTATGACTGGTGCATTTATTTCATTATATAATGCTGGCTGAATGATCCATTTTCTACTTGATTGTAATTTTCTTTTTTCCAAATAATAGCAGTGAGATATCAAGGGAGTAAAGTCAAAACACTTTTCAAGAGACCGACTACATGACCATTGCAAAGAGGGAAACTGCTAGCAGCCAAGTGAGTCATTCACTGCTTTGGATAGGCTTTCATTTGCTATCTATATTTGTTTTTATGGTTACAAAACACAGACAAAAGCATCAGCCCTGAGCTCTAATTTGTGGCCGTTTTCAGACATGCTTCGCTGCCAAATGTTTGAAATCTTTCCTTATGGGGCAAAAGACCAAACAAAAACAACAGGAATGAGAAGAATCATATCACAGAACATATAGAACATTATAAAATTTACCTGACAAGAAAAAAATTCTAACAATTCCAAAACCACTAAAGTTTTTCTTTTTTTGTTCTTTTGCATTCCATGACTCATCACTACCTGACTTTTGCTGTCGTCTGCACAGTTGGCAGCTGCACGGTCACCATTCCATCTGCATTGGTCTTTCCCACAATAAGGGGTTTGCTTTTCAAGATGTCTGGTGCAGTTGTGGCAGTGACGTGGTGCTGCAGGCCACCAGCACTGTTGGCCCGGTTCGTCAGCAGAAAAGAGTACTGGGTGTCCGGATCCAAGCCAGTTATAAGCTTCTGAGTCTGTCTGCCATCTACTTCCACAGAGCGGCCTTTTCCATACAGGATCTGACAACATAATTCACAACATGCATTATTTAATAGACTCAAAATTAGTTATTTCCAAACAGCTATCTACACAGAATCTCCAAAACCTCAAGTCATTGTGGTAAGTTAGCTTTTGGCTGTTCAAAAGCACAATGCTTTAATTAGGAATAGGGGCGTGGATGCTGATAATTGAAAAATAAGTAGAATTGTAACAAATCTCCTGCATTAAAAGGATCCAAAAGGCATCCAGTGTAGTGCTTTACCATTCCTT
>JAGKQL010004840.1:0-12860 GCA_018398635.1 Cyprinodon brontotheroides
AAATGCAAAATAAAATTGGGTGGGGGACGTCATCAGAAGGTGTGGCCCCTCCAGTAACGACCCCTCCCCAAAAACCTACATGTGTGGCAGTGATGGAGCAGGCAGAGGGAGGATTTCGGGATGGGGAGCAAAAGGACTGGGGTGCCCGCCACCTCCCAGGGAGCCAGCTCCCCGCTGACTCCCAATAGGCACCCCGTTCCCCAGAGCCCCCAGAGAAGGGGGCCCCACCAGTTTCACCACCATAGCCCGGGGGCGCGGGACCGGCAGCAGGACCCACCAGCCAGCGGGGCACGGAGCCGACACCACCACCCACCCCCGCCCTGTCCATCCAAAAAAAAATAAAAAAAAAAATAAATAAATAAGTAGATAAATAAATAAAAAAAAAAATAAAAAATAAATAAAATAAATAAATTAAATGAAAAAAATAAAAAAAAAAAAAAAAAAAAAAAATAAAAAAAAAAAAAAAAAAAATAATAAAAAGGAAGATAAAAAAAAATAATACATATAAAAGGAAGATAAGAAAAAAAATAATAAATAAATAAATGAATAGGGAGGACAGCTTCAGCCGGGCCAAAACCAACATAACGCTTAGGTACAGACGAGGAAACCCCACAGGGGCATACGGACCAGGACTTAGACAGGGGAGCCAGACCCCAAAGCCCTTCAAAGATCTTCTTCCCTCTATCACCACCCCCCACCCCTCAGGAGATGTAATCCCACTCCCTACAATAACAATCCAAGCTACTCACACACAGGCTGACAGAAGACATCCAGGCGGGGCCGCACTGCCCCCTCCTCCCTTTACACTTACGGTGCAAGCCCGTGAGGGGAGGTAAGCACCGCCATAGTGTTAATGTCCATGCAAAGCCCAGCAGGCCAGAGGCACCCGGCACACCAGAGGCCGTGGCAGCAGGGACAGACGGCGGACACCGGCCCAGAACCCAAGCAGCACTCCCCACAGAACCCGAACCCCGAACCCCCACGGGGACCCATGGGGCAATGTGCCCCAAAATCCCAGACCCAAGGAGCCACCCCAGACCCACCCCGAGGAGGGGCGGGCAATGCCGAAAACGGCACCGCCAGCCCCCTTTTGACCCGGCCCCCGAGCGACTCCCCCGACACCGGTCCCACAGCACCAATAAGAAGAAGAAGAAAGCCACACAACACAGCTAAGACAAATCGAGCCCCTCCAAGTTTTGATCCCCCCGCCCACAACCCCCTCCCACAAAAAAAAAAAAAACAAAAACAAAAACAAAAAAATTATAATATTCTCCCCCTCACCGGAGAAGAGCGCGCAAACAAGCCAGTGCCCAACACCCACCGCCACACCACGAGGACCCCTCCCACCCAGATGCTCCTGACAGAAAAGTCAACATGCCTGCCACTCCCCAGGACAAACAAGGCCGCCAACCAAATTCATCATAACGCAAAATTAGAAGGGTGGGGCCCTAGAAAGCAGCCCCAACAGAAACAAAGGGAAGGCCGAAACGGACGAACCAACTGCAAAACCATGCCCCCAGGCGGACTCCCCACCCAAAAACACAAATCTAAACCAGTTGGGCCCCCTTTGACCACTGCAAACACAGCCGCAAGGGGCAAAGCAAAGGGACAGAGCAGCCCCACCCGGGCTCCGTTATGATAGCCAGGCAGCAAGGTGGCCCAGCCGCCAGAATTGTTGGGTCAAGCAGCAAAAGCAGCAGGCCAGGCCCACCTACGCGCGCCCGGGGTTAAGGTCAGGAGAGTTTGCTGGGGCCCGCCAGGGATGGGCCTCAGGCCACCCGGAGGAACACCACGCTTTGGCACTGTGCCCAGGTGCCAAGTCCTGTTGCCAAAATGAAACCCTCCACTCCCCGGGCGGTTACGATGCACCGAACCATGAAGCCACTTAAAACTTCCTGGTATGTGGCTGCCACACCCTGACCCGGGGGCACTCCTGGGGACCCCACCAGCAGATGACATGGCACACCAGACACACACTAACTGTGGAAACAGGCACTGACCACCACGCCCCGGACGGATGACGCAACCCACGGCAAGCTTTCCTCCAACCACGGAACCTCGCACCGAAGGAAATGCAAAATTTACGCCCATCAGAGAACAAGACTTTGGCCAGCACACCAAAAGTCCAGTCCCAGCCCAGCCCACCCAGCAGCAGCACAGCCACCAGGAGTAGCCACGCCCCGCCACCACGGAACCTTGAGACAAGGAATGGCTGCGAGGGAAACCCATGTCTTTCATAAGACCCCGCCTGACGGGCAAAGTCCTTGAAGCCAGACCCGCCAGGCACCACCTTTGTGCACCCCAGCCCCAGGAATGGGCCCCCGAACTTCACCCGCCCCTCCAGGGCACCCCATAGCCCCCCACTACACTAAGTGATGGAGCCCGATCCAAGGCCCAGAGAGATGGGGTCTGATGGGGATACAGATGCTGACACTCAAGATTAATATGATCCAACAACAGATCTCTGTACTGATTGATGTTGAGTTTATCCTTACTCTTCAATTCATGAGGATAGTTTTCTTTGCGATACATAATGCAGTGAATGCCAAGCAAACAGATTTTTTTTCCCATAGAGCTTCCCTCAAGAAGTCACCCAGCAAGCAAACTGAAGCTTTGCAGGTAGGATTTTACAACCCAGGCACGGTGATAGAGATGTGGCACCTGTACCCAGAATCTCTGAACGTGCAATACATAACACTTGGCGTGAAAATAATTATCAAATTTGATTGCCCGTGCACTGTGGACAGATGTTAGATTGCATAAAACCCATCTTGAATAATCTTTGACCTGTATATTGCACTCTGTGGAGGATTTTGTATTGAATATAATTGTAAATGGGGGTTTCTGGTCATGTTAAAAGTTCTTGGAACATATCTGAGCCCAGATGTTTTGTTCAAAATGACTGATAAATCCTCCTCCCATTTAGTAATAGGGAGATATTGTATCATCCAGTTTAGTCAGTGTCCTGTATAACTTAGACAGTAGTTTTAACTCTGATATTTTAGTTGGAATTATTATTAAACCTCCATCAATATGCTTACAATTTATTTCTAATTATAGCTTTAATTTGCTCATATTCTGCAAGAATTTACTTTTGTTAATGCCATATTGCAAGTTTATCTAGCGAATGTGATAAACCCGCACCTTCAAAACAAATGATCCAGATATGTAATACCTTTTATTCTTCCAGTACGAAAGTTTATCACATTATTGTTTTTGTAAAATGTCAGGGTTATTCCAGATGGGTGTACGACTGCACGGGATAAGTGATGAGTTCGTTATTTTTAGAAATTCCAACCATGCTGTCAGGGAAGAGCTGATGTTAATATTTTTTTGAACATGGGTGCCGCTTTTGATCTTAGAGCTAATAAAAACGCAAATCTGAGATTATTATTACTGCATATATCCTGTTCTGTGTCTATCCAGGGCTCATCTAAGGGATTATGTTTTATCCATTTAGAGATGTATTGTAATCTATTTGCTAAATAGTAGTGTTGGAAGTTAGGTAAATCTAGTCCCCCTTGTCTTTTAGTTTTCAGTGTTTTTAAGCCGATACTAAATTTAGAGATGAAAGTTATCTAGGAGATTTAAACCATTCAGTTGATGGTTTATTTGGGATCACTGAAAAATAGTAGTTAATTCTGGTAAGACCATTTTAATTGAGGCTACCCTAATCTACAGGGAGATCGGAAGTTTATTTCCATCTTCTAGGTCCCCTTCTATTTCATTAAAAAGAGGGTAAGTGTGGTTGAAGTTTTGGTAACCTCAGCTAGTTTAGATGACACAGTAATTCCCAGATATTTGATATTTCCTGATTGCAATTGTAGACCTGAGGGATTTGTAGAGAACAATTAATTGGTAGTATTACAGATTTAGACCAATTTATAGAAAGTATTCTGAGACTTTTGAGAAAGATTCTAGTAAACCAATCACTTGAGAGAGTGCGCGTTTTGAGTGCTGGAGATAAAGTAATACATCATTCGGCGAATATCTGACTTATGCCCATTTTCATGCCTTATGTACCTTAATCATATACTTGTTTTGTTCGATTGTAGCAGCTGTGAGGCTCAATAAAAAATAGCAAAAGTGAGGGGAGAGTGGGTATCCTCGTCTGGTGCCCCTCTGGAGACATAAGTTGGAAGATGTTTGATTGTTTGTCCCTGACACAGGCTGTTGGGAAGCTATATAATATTTTTAACCAATTTATAAAGGAATTGCCAAAAGCCAAATTTATGTAGAGTAAAGCAAATAAAAATTTCCAGTTTACTCTATCTAATGCTTTTTCTGCATCTAAGGACAATATATAGGATTTGAATTTTTGCTGTAGGAATATCCTATTAAATTCAGCAGTCTCGTGTGTTAGCGGCCTGCCTCCCTTTAATAAACCAGTTTGATCTGGGTGGATTATGAGAGGAGTGATTTTATCTAACCCGTTTTGCTTTAAAGCTTTACAGACTATTTTAATATCACATTGGTAAGGATATGGGGTAGCTGTGGTGGGAAGCATAGGATCTTTGCCTGGCTTAAGCAGGAGACTAATGGTGGCAGAATTCATATTAACTGGAAATTTGCCATTATCTAGAGTTTCCTGCAGCATTCCCAGGAACGTTGGGGCCAGAATGTCCCAGAACTCTTTTATAGAACTCAGTAGGGAACCCGTCTGGACCTGGCGCTTTATTATTTGGCATGTTTTTTAATGCTTCCTGAACTTCAGCTGTAGACAGCGGTGAGTCCAAGGTCGCTCTTTGACTCTCTGATAATTTAGGAAGAGTTATTTTATCCAGAAATCGCTTGATATCATTATCTGATGGATTTAACTGTGATGTGTATAAAGATTTATAGAAATCTCGGAAGGCATTGTTAATATCCTCCGGATCCTGTAATGTATTACCAATTGAATCTGTAACTGCAAATATAGTCGTTTTTTCTTTGTTTATTTTTAGCTGGTTAGCTAAGAAGCTTCCTGACTTATTGCTATGTTCAAAGTTGTCAATTCGAAGTCTTTGAATTAAAAATTTATTTTGTTTTTCAATAAATTCGTGTAGTTCTAGTTTTATTTTACGGATTTCCCCTAACTTTTCCTCATCTAGCGAGCTTTCTGTGCCATTTAACTTAGATTATGAATATATTAAATAACTAGAACTGGAAGTTAGTTAATTAATAGGACATTCAAATCAAGGGTAAAGCTAGTTATTCATTATCAGCTAAATGATTATAACTGTAATTTGATTACTGACCAGGGTTTTAGCCCCTTTCCTAAAAGGGTTAGAATCAATGGGAAAAAAAATTGAAAAAGTAGTTACCATAGTGGTATACAGAACATTATCAACAAATACAGGTAATTAAGACATCTCCCAGCAGCTGCAATTTTTCTGCATGGCAATGCTGAAAAAGCCTACACAGAATGTGTGTGTGTGTGTGTGTGTACAGTTGGCCAAACGACTTAAGGAACAAAGTACAAGCAAAATGGGACAAAAAAGTTAAAGGAAGACTGACATTTTACTGAGAAGTATACAGTAATACATATTAAACATTAGCCTAAGTGGGAAGTAGGGTAACCGCTATCGTATATCTCAAGGGAAATTCAGAACAACAAAGGCCAATGAAATTCTTCTGTCATTTTAACGTTGTTCACCACAAAGCAAACATAGTGCATTGTTAATATCGAATTATGGCCCCAGCCTGTATAGGAGTCCGGTCATGATTTAAATCTGGTTTACAATGAGACCGTGTGGCCATTGTTAGAGTCCCGGCCGCTAATGGAATACAGACCAATATTAGTGGATTTACGGTAATAATATAATTTTGTCCTTGTGGTTTATGTAAAAGGATTTTGGAGCTAATAGAGTCATGTGTGAGATAAACAAAGTGACTCGGGGTCATGCTAGCTGACCAAATCTATATTGTTATAATTTTATGGTGAATTTTAATTAATAGCACATTAATTCACCTGATAACTAATGATGTATTTGTGTTACAGACCCTGCTTGTGTGCACTGAGGTGTATATGACAATAAAGTAGTGAATCTCAATCTATTTACTTTTATTTTTTTATTGATTTTTAATTAGGCCTATAGGCTCATAGGTCTTTCATCCAAAACCCCCCCCAAAAAATTTCATAGCATCCCCTGTTCAAAAGTGCTCTCAGCAGCCCTGCCCTTCACTGCCACTAAATGTGTGACGGACTGCTGACGAGTCAACGACAAAATGCAAGTAAAACTCATTGCCATATGCTCATCCAGGAGAATTTATAAAAAGAATAGAAATTTTAAAAGATTAGTATTGGTACATTTCAGGTTTTTCACAGCTTAATCACTTTGTTTTTAAAGTAAAATAATAAATACAAATAAAATAAATAAATAAATATAAGTTTATTGATCTAACAGTGGAGAAATTAACTCTTTGCATTTAACCCATCCCCTATGGGGAGGAGTGATCTGCCACTCTGCAGTGCCCGGGTAGCAATCAGGAGTTTAGGTTCTTGCTCAGACCCCCCAGAGTGGCAGTCTGTGGGAGTGGGTTTCGAACTAATACTTCAGGATTCCTAGCCCTAATCACTAGGCTGCTACTCCCTAGTACAGTAATGATACAAACAACTTTCTCATTCTGAGAGGCTGCAGTAAAAGAATACATTTTTTTTCTGCTCGAAAGAAATTTGTTTACTTACCTGATGATAAACAAAGTTAGATTCTGGTAAAGAGTACCAAGACAGCAGTCTGAGAAAAGACAACTATACCGCGGAAGGCAAAGACTTTCCTGGTCTTCAAGGTTTTATAACCCAGCAATGCACTGAGCAAAGTCTATTTTAGAAACCATATTTAGAAGGTGCCACTTCTATAAAGAAAGACTGGATTCATTCATGTAAAATTTACACATTGTATTTTTACACACAACATTTCAGGATGATCAAAAAAACGTATTAGGGTCCAAGGAAAACAAGAAAAAAATAAAAAATTAGGATCTATTATTAATCTTATCTCTTGTATGTTACATATAGTATACAGTTAGAATCATAATGCTTTTAAACATTGATCCGATGTTTTATTATATATAGTAAAAGGAAATTACTTTAGCCAACAAAACCACTACCATACCTGATGAAATTACCCCAGTGAAACAATAAAATACATGCATCATGTATATTGTTAAATCAATGAATCATAAACAACTAAACAGAAGGAAGAAATACACTTGAGTTACGATTTGTGTACAATCATTTGACTATGAAACATCTTTTAGAATAATACAACACAAGTTAACATTGTAAAATTTTGATAGAAGATAGTAGGAAAATAAATGTAGCCTTAATGGAAAGTCAACTTTTATACAGGTCACTGCTGGTTTCACTGTGCTTCACAATAATTTGTGGGTGTGCAGGACATTGTTGCATTGTGGACAGGAATGCTGCACATCCTTGCAAGCATTCACACAGAAGGGGATTAAACAGCAGGGCCAGAATCTGGAGTGGAGGATAGAATAGGATAAAAAGAGACAAATTAATTAATGATCAAGATGCTTTATTAGAGCTGATGAGAAACAACATATTTATCTCAAATATATACTTTAGTTTAAAGAGGTCATAAGGTCACAATGTTTTTTTTTAATTAATTTAGCTGTTTTGATTAATACTATATCCTTTTGTTCATAATCATCTGCAAGCCCATGTTCATGTTTAATGGCATAAATTTGCCTTTTGGTTGCAGTATTGGTATATAGGAAAAGTTGGTGTTCTGCCTAGTGTTGCACCGATACCGATACCAGTATCAGCCAAGGCCCCAATAGTGCAATAAAATGGTGTTATTGGTATCGGCGAATACGACAAATATGGCACCGATATCATTTTTAGAGCCAAGAGTTTATTTAACGATTGTCATCAATTCCAGGTAGGCAATAAAAAGTTCTACTCAATTCACTTTGTATTAGTCTTTTTACTTGCTTCACAAAGATGTTGCAACAGCTTGGCAAAGCCATGATGGCAATTATTTTACATCCATGTAGTATGCAGTTCTTCATATCCAAACAAACACATCAATTTCAAACAGATGGTATTGGTATGGTATCGGCAAATACTGCACAACAAGGTATAGGGTGTTGGTATCGGGACCTAAAAATGGCATCAGCGCAACACAAATTCTGCCACACCTGTGTGTTCTGGAGTAATCTTTTGATGCTCAAGATTTTTGATGTAAAATAAAGCACATTTATAGAGGGACACTCATGTTTGGCCTAGCATGTTACAATTTTTGTGATGTAAAAATCCCGCTTTAAGGTAGTTGTAAGTGTAGTCTGTTGGAAAGAGAAATAAACTGTTTTGTCAGCAAACTTTTGCCCGCACAAATCAGAATATCACTTTTAAATTGGGGACGGATTAGTTTTTATTAAAGTTGTAACAAAAGAAAGGTAGAGATTACTGATGTTAAAAACGATTACACTTCTTTTTCCTATGAGGATTCAATATTACAGAAGCCCTGGAGGGCAAGTGAGAAAAGTTTTTTTTAAAGATGAAAATATATTTTTGTAATATATTTTGTTGTTTTGTGTCTATGTGTATCCCCGAAAGCCATGTAAAAAATTATATGCCAGACCAGAATATCTCAGGGAATAATTTTTTTGTTGGTTAAGCCTAAAGGGTAAGTGGAGAGAAAATCTTACAAATAAGAATATAACAATGTTTTTTTTCATGTCTGAAATGCAAATTGAAAAAATGTTTTTTTGTAAACTAAAACATTTCAAACTATTTTTTGACTGTTAAGTTCTAAATGGCAAAAGAGAAAATTACACCTATAAATACTTTAGTTGTTACGTTGTTTGTTTGTTTGTTTGTTTTTTCAGTTTAGACCTCAAAATCAAGTGAGGTTGTTAATTTATAAGAAGTTGCATTCAGACCACACGCAGCGTCCGCAGCAAATTTACACAATACCCCTATGCAAACCGCAGAGGGAAGCAGCGAGCAGGGAATTCCACATGGTAAGAGCATTCTATGGACCATCCATGGTGCTTACATTTTTAATAGAACCCTTGGGTTAGATCCACCCATGCATGTATGCTCTTTCTGATTGTTCTTGTTGTAGTAGCTTCATCTGGTCTGCTCCTTTTTTAACATGACTCCATCATCGAATAAATATCATGGGCTGCTGCCATCAACAACTTTGTTTACAGATGTTGGAGTTTGGTTAAAGATGTTTGAGTTTGGCCTGTTTCTTTTACCATGACTAACTGTATGTGCTCTCTTTCATCCTTTGACATGGAAACTGGCTTGGAGCATGTCTGCCTGGCTGTGTCTTTCTTGGATTGGGCAACTGGTGGAGCTAGTACAAAAGTACCTTTTGTATTCTGCTGCTTTTTGTATGTCTGCTTCTATTTCCTTTAACCCTAGTGGGCTTCGACTAAAAGCCATCACACTGAGCCTGGTTTTGCTAGAGGTTTCTTTTAGGCAAAGGGAAATTTTTCTCCACTGTTGATGCATCGTTATTTATAATTACATAGGAGTGGGTCTCGCAGCCATGGAGGCAGACATCTTTGCGCTACGGCAGCGCAGAGCCAACAAACTAGCGATTGCGAGATCGCCCATTACGCTATATATATATATATATACTGTATATTTATTATCTTAAGTCTACATGAAATCTATACCCTACACAGACTAATGAAATACTATCTGTAAAATTATCTATGTAAACAAACCTCATCACTTGAGAAGGTAGGTGATGCGGACCTCGTGGAAGACATTTTGTCCCGTAACGCTCGCCGTACTGTTGGGGGGGAGAAGCGGTGGGGGGGGGAGATGTTCATGTTGCTGCGGTCTGCAGTCTGGACGTTAGATGTCGCTGAAAATTACACACTGTAGCTTTAAGGAACTACTAAAACCAAGAGTTTGGAAAGTAAGAAAAATTATAGTAAAAATGTTTACCCCCTTTGGCTTTTCTTGAAGTAGCAGAAGAGGATTTTGGGCCAACACAGAAAAAGATTACAGCCTCACCACCGCAATACACAGCAGGGCCTCAATAAGATGTGAGGGACTGCTGAAGAGTCAATGACAAAATGCAAACATTCCTTCTTGCTCCATTGTAGAGTCCTGCAATGGGTCGGGTAGCCGTGGGTCCCCGACGGGTCACCCGCTAAAATGCTCTTTTTTGTGGGGGAAAAATACATAAATAAAAATAAACGGGTCGGGGTCGTTTTTATATGTGTGTGTTGTTATGGACATCAGAAATGTTATATTAATCAGGCACTGGGGTCACCCTTGTTGTAGCTTAAAGCCCTGCCGGCAGTGTGGGCTTCCCTCCAAAAAGGACACAGTCAGTGCATACACGTCTGCTGCAGTGTTAATGGCGCTGTTCCGCAGCGCAGCGTACTATAGCCTATTACTTGATGTGTTAACGGGTCGGGTTGCGGTTTAAATATCAACGGGTCGGGTCAGGTTTGGATTTGAATTGAAGATATCCGCGGGTGACGGGTTGGGTTCGGTAGTCATCCTTACAGGTTCTGGGCAGATGCGGGTTGGTAAAACTTGACCCGTGCAGGACTCTACTCCAGTGTATCGCTGCCACTGATCCCCTGGGTCTGGAGAACTTCCTTTATGCAGTAGAAGTTTGCAGTGTTTCTTAACCTGCAGTTGCTTTGCTATTTTCAGCATTTTACGTATATATGGGTTTTGTGTGTCGGCATCATTTATCTGTTTGCTAACCCCATGCTTGTGTTTTTTCTTGTGTGTCTCACAAGTTTGCTAGTCTAATTTGTGTGTTTGCTGAATTTTTTGAATTTGCCATAACCTAATGCAATCGGACCATGTTTTTCCTCTTCGGCCGACGTAACTGTTTATAGTTTGTAGAAATTTAAGCCCACCACCAGACATTATGTGTGTTTTCATGTTGAAGTTTTTACTTACCCTATGATAAATAGTGATCCAACAATTATCCAGGTGAGGAGGCCCAGTTTGTATTCAATTGAGGTCACAACTGTGGTCTGGCAATACGGACATAGCATATTTCCAGGAGAATCAGTGGGCTTTGGTTGCGCAACCACTGCTTTCACCACCGTAGCAGACCCTGTAACAGTTCTTGTTAATGGAGTTGGAGATCTTTTTTCTTTTCTTTTCTTTTTAATAACCATTACATCAGTTTATTTATGTATGTGTTCAATCTTCTGTGTCAGTCAAAAGTTGGCATGCGATGGCCAGAGTGGCTCCTCTATCATCTTATATGGTAATGCTCTAGGCTGTGTAAGAAGGACAGAAGGTTGACTCGGGGGTTTCGGGGAGAGACTTCCTGGCTGACTTTTGGATAATATTGGAAAGTATTCAAAAGCTCTCTGCCTTTTTTTGTACAGGGGTCACCCAGCTAAATGGTCAAAATGCAAAAAGGCCTAAAATAGAAGGTGAGATCTTTCTCTGTAATTTGTATCAATGATTTTGTTCTTTTAATGCTTAAAAATGTTTCCTCCTTTGCTTGCACAATCTGAGAAACATATACTTCATCGGACTGGACCAGATAATAAAGGCTGACACAACAATGGCTTATAATATTTGATGTTGTTAACCATTTTCTATTTCCTTGTTTTGCAAATTTGTATAATTTTCCTACAACACACACCACTATCTTTGGACCTCTAGTGTACCTCTCTAAAATTCAAAGTAATTTTTTAATAATAGAAAACAAATTGATGAAGTCACCCACCGACACCTGGATTCACACACACCACAACCGGCTGTTGAGCTAGACGCAGGGGGAAAAAAAATACTGATTCATAAAGTGTTAAGCATATATGAAGAAGCAATCATGTCAGGAAAGGACTTAACATTATTAAGTGAAAATATGCAAGGTGTAGACATATTTAAATGTCTGTTTTCTTACCATTTACATGTGTATATTGCTGAGTATTTTGCTGTATACCAGGTACGGAATACTGCTGAGGATATTGCTGCTGAAGATATGGGTCAACAGGCGGTTGATACGGCTGGGCTTCAGGCTGGAAATATTGCTGATCAGTGGATTGGGGATACTGCTGACCAACAGGCTGAAATATTGGCTGGTTATATTGCTGGGCCGGAGGCTGGGTTGGAGGCTGAAAATCCGCTGTGTATACTGGTGGTGATTTATTGACCATGTTGTCTTCCAAAGGGGGGCCAGGATATGGTGGTGCTGGCATATCTGGAGAAACTGTGATATCTGGAGAAACTGTGATATCTGGAGGAACTGTGATATCTGGAGAAACTTTGATATCTGGAGGAGGTCCTTCACCTTTTTCCATCCTTGAAGTAAAAGATGTATAAAATTTATTTTAGTAAAGCTGTAAAATAATTAATGTCTCCAGCAGCCTTTTACAATAGAAGCATAGTTGTGACTCTATGGCACAAAGTTTGCCAAAAGTGCTTAAAATGAGGAGAGCGATTGATTGCTGAATAAAAGAACTCATGAAAGTTAATTGTTAAGGTTACATGAGTTCTTCCCAAAACAACACTGATTATATATAGCCTATGACAGCAGTGTAACAGCATTGGGAAGAATAGATTATCACAAAACAGTGGGTCAGTGTTCTCATATAAAACATTTGGGCCTTTTTTATATATTTTTTTCTTTTCAAACAAGGATTGCATATTTACCAAATCACATCAACACATTTCAGTGTATCATATTGTGGTATTATTTCACAGAGCAATAATAGAGAAGAGCATATAGTAAGCTCGTTAACATTTTGGAAGAAAACATGTCAGAGGTGGTGTTGTTGTGTTTAATAAAAATTATAAATGTGCATAGGAATAATCGCTGTCACTAATAAATAATAATAACCAATAAATTCTGTTCCTCCTCTGCATGCTCCTGCCCATTTTTCTTGTTGCTGCTCCTTCTGAATGTTATTGT
>JAGKQL010004841.1:0-13011 GCA_018398635.1 Cyprinodon brontotheroides
CTAAGCATGCATCCATCCATCATCCATCCATCCATCCATCCATCCATCCATCCATCCATCCATCCATCATCCATCCACCATCTTCTGTCCAGCAGCTTTTTCCCAGCTGGAGTCAAGAGTGGTGCAGGTGCAATCTCCAGCTGTCTACGAGTACAGGGAGAATTTTTACCCGGTCAGGTCTAGTCCATCGGAGGGCAACGAAGGGACAGCTTTCCCAGCGTTTGTGTCATTACAGTGTAAGAATTATAGAGCAACAAAATTAACTCTCTGCAATTAACCCATCCCGTTTTGAGTGGGCTGCCATTGTGTGGGACCTGGGAAGTGGTGTGTGGGGTTAAGGGTCTTTTCTCAGCAACCCAGAGTGGCAGTCTGTGGGAGTGGGGCTGAGCTTAGAGCCTCTGGATTCTAGCGCAATGCTCTAACCACCCTCCACATTTATGCAGGCAATGTATTACTCTTTCTCCCATAACTCATAACTTCTCCAAGTAATTAAATTGTTAGAAATTGTCTTAAGAATCTCAGATTACTCTATAAATTGGTCAAAATCCCTCCAATAATTGCATTTTCGAAAAGGGCTCCAATCATCAATCATCAATATCTCACAAATTAGTGGATTTAATAAATGTAAACCACATCCCACAACTAAAAGTGTGGAAAATTATCTCGCTAGATGGAAATCCCTACCCATAGGGGCTGCTTTCAGGCTCAGACTGGTAATCTATGATACTGGGCATCTGCCCAGTGGGCCGGTCCTAATTTCAGCGTGCGAGGGCCGCCCCTCCTTAAACACTTACTCTCTTACTCTCTCACCGAAGCACCTACCTGTGATAGTAAATAACTCAAGGAGCTCAAGAAGTATTACAATGTTAACTTCCTAAATGATGCATGCAGTATATATAGCCCTTCTTGTCATGGACATCCCTGTGACGGTTGACACATGGTGGAATTTTCTATTTCTTCAAACTGTAAAATCTTATTTCTTTAAACTGTAAATTATAATAAAACTAAAATTCATTCTTTAAAACCAAATTATGGTGTTCCTCTTATATCTGGTCAATTTGTGTTTGAATATTTTGCAAAAATATGTTACTTATTTGGTGCATGATAGGGTTTGCATCAGTTTACATTAATCCATTTCATTGCCCACATACCACCTAGACTCACAGTGAATGCTTACACACCGCTGAGCTTTCATGTATTGATTCTTGAAGAACTGCCTGTCTGCCTCTATATTATTGCTTTATGTTGTTGTTGTTTTTTTACAACACTCGGGCTTCGCTGTAGAAGGTTTGTGTGGTATGTGTAGGGTGTCTGGCTGGCTTGGGTGCAAGAATGCGGACGTTATGCAGCAGTCATGTTTGCATCGTGTTAATAACCAAAGCCAGTTAGACGCATTATAGAAGTGTTTAGTGATGGTTGAAGATGGTCGGTTAATCCACAATGTGTATTCGTATTGTGTTTCAAATTTGGGAACATACTGCTTTGAAGGTGCTTCTATCTTTTTTTTTTTTAGCAAGATGTTTTTGCTAAAAATAAATGTCTATTTCCTATGATTCCAAGCAAACCAGGATGGTTTAAATCTTCCACTACCGAATTTCTCTGGAAAGATAAACCCCACGTATTAGCTAGAAGACCAAAGACAAAGGAGGATTACATTGGCCCTACTTCTCTCATCACTTCAAAGCGAATAGGCTACAATACATCTGTAAATGGCTAAATAACAGCTCAAGATGAGTCCTAGTTAGAGGTAGAACAGTCTCTATCATTTAATATTAATGGTGCTGATGTTCAATTCTTTAGCTTAAACATAAAAATGCATATAAGTTTTAAAAGCATCAGCAATAGCTCATCTTTGAGCTATTTTGGTGGGAGTTTATCAAAACGGCAGGATCCTCCTTTGGCAGGTTGGCTACCTGCTCTGGTGTCTTCCTACAAGCACTGCTGGGTCCTTGCTTGTGGTTGGTGCCCCCCTGGGCATCAGACCCACCCGGGTCCACCTTGGGAATGATCGCCCGCCAGCGGAGCCCATTGGCTCGCTTTGCGTAGATAAAAGTGTTTGGCCTCCGGGGTCAGCCCATCAGGGTTTGGGCCCCTTTGGGGTTTGTCTCCTCAGGAGACAGGTCCTCGTGTCCTTCTGTGTTTATTGGTCCTAGGCCAAGTGGGGCAAGTCTGTGGCCACCAACACCTGCTATTGAACATATTTTCTTCTAAAGAAGCTTTGTAAATCCGTTATACAGGAGGCTGCCCATGCATATGTAGTCTCGTTCCAGATGTTAACAGATACAAACTACTACTAAACTAAGCTGCAGCTACAGATACATATATACCACCCTGAATAATATTTTGTAATCAGCATGTTTCTTGCCTTCCACGCACATGGGATATCTACTGTGGGCGTGATTTTGCTGATGCGCAGTTTTCTGTCCCTCTCGCCTCATACATGTGTGGCAGCAGACTCCCCTAGGGGTTACCGTATATCTTCTTGCTATTTTGGCTATTTTGTCACTTTTCATGCTTCTCATGTTCCTGTCTCAGTCTTTTTCTGCCTGCCCCTTAGTTCTTATTCTCGTTCTTTTTCACCTCCCTTTCCATCTCCGTGTCCGTTGTATGCCACCTTTTACTACCTAAATAATTTTCAGTAATGTTTAATGTACAAGTGGCAAGCGGAACCTCATGGCAACAGTTATAATTATCTGCTAGGGAAAGTAAGTTTGTTGGCTCTATTATCTATCATCATCATCTTAAAATGCTTAAACTGATCAAACTTGAACTGGATAATGCTTCAGTTAAGTGCTATTTTTAATCCGGTATGTGATTCTTCTAAACATTAAAAACATCACAGATCCATGGATAATAATAATTAAAGAAAAGATGTGTGCCAAAATATGCAATTAAGTTTTTGATTGCAATCTAAAATCAGATGCAGCTCTCTGGAGTCATGGTGTTTATTGTTCTGGTTGAAATAATCCTCTGACATAAAGTGATGTCAGGTAATTCATTTTCTTTTATATGTTGCTAAGTGGTGCAGCCTGTATTAACTGGGGATTTCTTAATGGGATGAAACTGTGAAGCTTACGAGCATAGGGGCGCCCTAAACCCACAGTAGCTCTAGGTATTGAATAGCTTTCTATAATACAAATACGCATTACCTGTAAAATCCTTTTGGCAATATGCATGTCCTACTGTGACTGCAGTGGCACCCACTTTATCACTGATTGTTTTCCATCAGCCTAGCTTAATCTGCACACTTAACATATTTCTCCATTTATGCCTGATTTTGGCAGTGACTGAGCCACTAAACATGCCTGGGGAGTGAGAGCAAAAGGGAAATGAAAGAGGACGGTTCAAGCAATATGAAAGGACAACAGTGTTTCCATTGAAGCCCTGTGTTGAAACCCTGTAGGGACCTGGCTGAAGTAGCGGCGCTGTGAACAGCGTGCCCAGCTAAAGGGTTTCTTCCATTAAAACCATAAAACCTCATTGGGTGTTCCATGGCAACACTAAACACTAACATGACCATGAAATCAAAGTCGAAGGGGTGTAAACTAGTGGCTGCAAAATCAGATATAAACAGGGCATCATCACACTGAGAGGATTTCTTAAGCAATTAAAAGCAGAATAGGTGCCGTTTCCATGGGGACTGCTGCTTTTGAGATTTCCCTTTGTCATTTCACTTTATAACACATAACTTTCTGGGCATCTGGTTTGATTTCTTTGTATGTGTGGATTGCATGCATTGTTATCGTCATCTGGTGAAAACGTCATGTCAACAGCATGTCTGTAGATATATTAACTGAGAAATATGGTGGTGTTTTCAATATTTATTTTGTTTTGCTGTATTTTGAATTATATCCATTCATCGCATCACATTACAATCCCCCATATTTAGGTCACACACATACCCGCACACACCCACACACACTCCTTCTGCCGTTGTAATGAGGACTTCCATTGAGTTTCAGCCATTTTCAACCCTCTCTATGCCCTATACCCTAACCTAAGTTTTACCATTACCAATGCATACCTCACCCTAACCCTAACAAATTGCACCTTAGCCCTAAACCTAACCATTAACAAAATAGCATGTGAGGAGCAGCAAAATGTCCTCACTTTGCAACAACTGGTCCTCAATTTGATGGTGAATTTGGAAAAAATTGTCCTCTCTCTGAGGGCTAGACACACACACACATACATACAGACAGTTACCATATTTATCCATGTACTAGGTCACATTTAAATGTTTTACATGAGCTAAAACTCCTGAAACAGATTGTTCAGCTGAGGATTTTTTTTTCCTATGCCATGTTTCTACAGCTGAAGACATGTGACTTTAGGAATGTATTGCAGAAACAAAAGAAAAGCCTCTGTAAGCTTTTAAAGACAGGTGAACACCTGCACAAAATATTATGTAACATAGAATATGGCTGCTGTTAAGATAAAGTCTGTCATAACTTGAAGAATACTAGGATGCTAAAGCAAGCCTGCTAGCTTCTTATTTCAGCATTTAAAAGACGGTAAAATTTATTCAAAATATTGAAATAATCAAAATTCTAGTTATTTAGCTTTAAACAACGTACCCTGTCCCTGGTTACTTTTATTTAGGCCAGGAGGGGTGACAGCTCCAAACACCAGTATGCATCAGGCTCTTTTAAATAATAGGAGCTTAGTTACCATGTTAAATATATTCCCTCTTATACGTTTTTTTGTTCTTATGTGGAAAGCTTTGTGTCTTAATTACAGAGATGGCAAAAGTACTCACTTTCCGTACTTGAGTAAAAGAGTACAGATACTTGTGTTAAAAAATACTCTGGTAAAAGTGGAGTACTGATTAAGCTTCTTTACTCAAGTAAAAGTAACAAAAGGTACAGGCTTGTAAATTTACTTAAAGTATAAAAGTAAAAAGTAGAAACCACTTTTTCATGCCGTTGCCTACATTTTTAAATGGATGTCTGCCAATAGGACTAGATCTCCGTTGTGTTCATTTTCAATCATCTCAGCGTCCGTCCATGCTACTATGCTAGCGCCATACCACCAAGCTGCAATGATTTGCCGCCAATGAATACCGCCGAATCTAATGATTCATCTTGTAGCTGTCAAGGCAGTATAGCAAATACCAGATTCCCATCCCAATTAGATTGAATTTGGTATTGATGGCGTGAAAAATAATAACGTGTAACTCCATTGAAATGATTGAAAACTAAAGTAAAGAGGAAACAATTTTTTAAAATGTAAAAGAGTAGAAAGTATTAATATATTTGTGTAAAAATGTAAAGGAGTAGAAGTAAAAAAGTAAGCCATAAAATAAGTAAAGTAGTAAAGTAAAAGTAAAAAATATCAGAAAAATCTACGTTTGAGTACAGTAACAAAGTATTTGTACTTAGGCTGCTATTTCCCACTCTGCTTAATTATCAGGAAATATGTGACTAAGGCTATAAAGTTCAACTCAGTCAATGTGACCAAACTGTAAATCTAAGGATCAATGACTACTTCTGTGTTCTGAACAGCCTGAGCCGGGAATCAAACATCTAAATATGTAAAAGAAAGGGACTCATAAGAGCTCTATAAAAATCTGCTCAAAATTATTTAGTCACTGGTATCTCGCTTAATTTTTTCAAAACTCATAGAAAAATAGGGTGAAGATAGTTTGATCTCTGCCATCTGCTTTGGTTTTGGTTTGAGAGGCAGGAGAGAAGCGGGTACTTAGCTTCAGATCAAAGTTTCCCTAAGTCCCTTACCAGAAGGTCGTATTTCAGGCGGTCTCCTTTATGTTGCCTCTTAGTGGTCCAAACATCAAAGTGCATTTTAAGTTAAGATGCAGAGGGTCAAAAATGTACTTGGCATCCTTTCATACTTGTGACAAAAAATAAGGTTATGATAGGTGACCAATAAAAATAAATATATATTTTTTTATTTTATTTATATAAATAAAATATTTATAATAATTTATAATCTATCAAAAATCTTACAATTACATTTGACTATTTATTGCATTAATTTAAATGTAATATTTATATTATAATACATCTACTTCTTTCATCTTACATATCTTTATTAAATGTCCCATTTTGATCCTTGCGACTTTCGTCTCAATGCCTCTTGACCCTTGCCCCTCTTCTAGGCAGTTTTCAGCCTGAAAAAAGTATTTTACAAGTCCAAGCATCCTCGCACAACCCATGTTCAATATTTTATCCATGTAAATATTTCTCTCATGGCTTTTAGGTATTACACTGGTCAGTCTGTGTCAATGTATTGTTAGAGGTTATAAAAGTTGGACAGGAAATAAACCGACTACTGTTGATTTAGAAGTGGCCTGGATTGTGGTTTGGAGCAGCCTTGAGACAGATTGACCCTCTGGCTGTAGCCACAGAAGCTCACAGTATAAACATCAGTTCTGCCACATCATTTCTGTCATTATATAATGATATTTAAGAATTTTTTCACAGGAGATAATATTCCCTGAATCTGAACAGTTTGGATGAGGTGAATATGCAGGAGGAAAGCAGCGTGACCTCCTGTCCTCGTTGATTGACAGCTCTGTACTGAACTATGGACACACAGCAACACACAAAAGGTTTTATTTCCATAAGGAGGGGCTGTGCACAACATAAGAGTTAATAAATGGGGCAAAGTAGATCTAAATCAAGATGAGTTTTTAATGGCAAAGATAAAAAATGATAGTCAAAAATAACTGCTAAAGCAAAATGAAGAAAATTACAAGAGCATTCAGTGTCATTATGATTTAAGTTTGGTAATTGAAAATTTTAATCAACTCCGTGAGAAATATTCCTTTGCATTCCCCAAACCAACAAGTGAAGAAACACAAGAAATTAAACAATAACTAAAACAGAGGAATGCTGTTAAACCAATAGGGAAGTTATCTGATATATGGCTGAAATAAGTGTTGAAAAGATTCTGTAGCTTTGTTTTTAAATTAAAAATACATTTACATAAGTTTATTCAAGTATTTCAGATTAAAACTATTGTATAGGAAACCTTAGAGCTCTGGAGATCATTTTAATGACTGCAGTAATTATTTCCATCAAGTTACTATGGGAACAAGAAAGAGGCACAATTCTCAAGCTAGTTAGACAATGGATGCAGAAAATCCTTGTTTGGTTTATTTATTTATTTTAATTATGGAATTATTATTAGGTGGAATTATAAAATAAGGAAATTGTGATTTTTAGAAAATGTTAAAGTTGAAATCTAAGAGGCAGAAAAGACCCCATTTGTCCAAACTACATTGAAATTCCAGCCCCTAAGGTTGTTTTTATTTTAAGAACATATCTGCCCCTTGCCTGATACCTTGGCTCCCTCCCCCGGGGCTCTGTCCATCATATTTCAGCATAAATGGTTACACTGGAAGTTATTCAAAATTACACTAATATCATGCCGACACACTGACTTCTAATTGGCATAATATAAGCAGAAACAGTGTTTTTAAACACATTTACCTCCTTATTTGCACATATATGTGGGAAAAGTGCGGTGAAAGCAGCTGGTTCTCATATTAAGGGGCGATATGACCAGTGTAAAAATAGTACTTTATACTTTCCAAGAGTATACATTTTTTTTGAGAACTTTCACTTTTACTTCTCTACATTTACAAACTTAATTGCATACTTTTACTCCGATACATTTTCAATGTTTGGTTTAGTTACTAAGTAAAAAAAAAAATAAATAAAAAACGAGCGAGAGAGAGAGAGAGCGAGAGAAACGCAAGTGTTTTGACCCCACCTACTGACTACAAAGTCTGGTCTTGTCTGGCCTGTTTTCATCAACACCAATAGGATACGCCTGTTTCGCCAAAAAAGCCAGTCTAAATTTACACTGCACTTGGTTGTATATTTTGTATATTTTTTTAAGGTAATTTAACATTCAAATTTTACCAAAATGTCAAAAATGTCATTCAAACTGCAATCTACTTTTACTTATACTTTCACTACATTACTTGAGTACATCTATTTTTACACTAATTCTTATACTAATAAGTACAAGCCATTTCAGATACTTTAAGACTTTTACTCAAAGTAACATTTCAGTCAGTGACTTGGACTTTTACCAAAGTCATATCTTGGAGAGGTACTTATACTTTTACTTGACTCCTGAGATTTCAGTACTTTATACAACACTGGATATGACTATCATCTCCTAATATGAAGAACAGTTAGAAAGTAAAAGGTGCGCTCTCAATTAGCAAAGAGACCAAAAAGAAAAACGATATATGTGTAGCCTCGAATGAAACACTATGTGTATTTCCTGTTTGGTACCTTACCGGCTTGTTTTGTTTGTATGGCGGCCATTGTGGAAAACCACTGGTGAAGATGGACCAGCTAGAAGAACGAGGTGCGCGAGAACACTGGGACCTTTTTTCCACCTGGATCCCCACCTTTTTGGCCCTCATGTCCCTCTGTTGTTGCGCAAACTTGCCCCACTTCTTCAGTATCTAGACCAATAGTTTGTGATTGTCCCTCTTGCATTTTGGCGTGGAATAACAGCAGAGACCACGCTTCAGTCTTGGGCATAATCAAAAATATCTGCTACAAGCTCACTGCAACACACTGCTGCAGGAGTCTAACCGGCCCTTTAGGATGTCAAAGGTTGGGTAAAGAAATTTCAGACTCGTGATTTAAAAATATGGAGCAACTGGAGAATTTGCAATTTTCTCATTCCAGATGATGCAAACAGTAGTTTACAATGCCTATTTTGTCTTAATTTTAAATTGATATTAAAATCTGGTTTTCTGCAACATCATCACTCAGTTACAAACACAAGTAATGTCAACTATGCCAATAAAAATCAACTACAAAGCTCTGATGGCTGCACCCATGTCCCTAGCATTGCATAGCTCTAATGGTGAGTTAACATCATAAGTGATTCTTGCAACAACATCAACAGGTTCAGATGTTGTCACTCGCCTGATGTATCGTCAGCCATTCGTAAGAGCAGGGGGGCAACGTGTCCACTACGCCATGCAATCTGCAGCCTGCCATCTCCACCTCAACATGATGGACCTGGATTGTTGAAACAAGTCGTGGTGTTTTATGTACTTTGGAAGGCCCAACGAAGAACCCAGTTGGCATCCCTAGATTCACCAGATTCTCCAGAAATAGAATAAGTTTGTAAAGTACTATCACCTGCTTTGGTCTAACAATGCCTGAATTAATCTCACTTCAGTCCAGGAGGTAAGGAGAAGAAGCATTTTGGAACTCAGGAGCAGTGGGAGATTAGAGCAACAACCCCAGCAAAGAGCGCCCCAGAACAGGGCAGAGATAGACGGCCGCCTGCACCCAACTCTGGAACTAGGGGATCTAACAGTGGGAAAAATGAAGGACATTTGGATCAGAGAAGTCCAGTGTGCAGAGAGAGTGCCAGAACAGGACAGAGGGTGGCTGGCTGGAAGCTGACGACTAATGATGAATGATTTACAGTGTGCCAAGTTACTCAGCAAGGAAATTTGTTATTAGATGTCCTAAAAGGTGGTAAATGACGTCATCACCTAATTTGCGTATCTCAAATTAGGGTGACCAAACGCGTCCGTATTTCCCGGACATATCCAGATTTCACGCCCTGTCCGGCGCCCCCGGTTTTAGAAAGTAAGGAAATGTCCTGATTTCACCGCGCACGCACGCCCGATGTGACGTAATCCCTGAGCCACGCGTCAGTGCGGGCAGCCCTGCTCTTAAACAGAGGCTCTGTTCGAAAGGAAAACCTGGGCTGCATCCTCCAAGGACGCGGTCTACCTAGACTGGATCCTTCAAGTCCTTGAAAATAAGGAGGCCAGAAGAGTTTTGTCTGTAAATTCGAACAGGTCCTCCCTTCAGCTGGTTTTACCGGCGTATGCTCTGTTGCTTAGCAACCGTGAAAGTTGACACACAAAAGCAGGAAAATAATGAATTGCCGAGGTTTTCAAAACTGTTTGTTTATTTATTTATTTTTAAAAACGTTAAAGCGAACAAAGACTACAGCATACTCACAAGAATCCAGAGTGGAATAAAGGTTCCAACCACCGGGGAGCAGGAACAAATAAAAAAATCAAATGTAATGATAGAAACCTTAGTCAGTTAAATAACCTGCTGCTGTCATTCTGCACATCTCTGATGTTGCTTCTATTTTGAAATATCCATCACTGTAAAAATGTCCATAGCTGCATATTGGTTATTAATTCTCCAGTTTTTATATTGTTAAAACACTTTTACAGTATTTTATTATTTATATTTTAACTCTTCACTATTATGTTATTCTTATATACATTTTTCTAAGGTCCTCATTTTGTGTGACAATTTTCAATAATAATTTCTGGTGCTGCAAATTTGCCCATTGTGGGACAATAAAGGCATTTTCTATTCTATTCTATAAAAAGGGTTAGAAATATATAAGTAAATCTAAACAATGTATGTATAAAAAATATATCTGCAAAAATCTCTAATATTCAACAACAAAAATACTTAGTTAAGCATATTGTGCAAAACAACAATAAAAAAAATTAAACTCCTATCAGATTTATAGTTCCCACTCTGCAGATCTATTAGAATCTGTCCTTAAATTACAGCTAAACCCATTTACACACAGTAACAGATAAAACCTTTAGATAAATCCAACATTAGCTCGCCACATATCTGACTCAATAACCATTAAAACAACTATTTTCATTCATTTCAGACGGAACTATTCACAGAGTTGTATTATATGATGAGACATTTGTTCTTCCAATCAACCCCCCCCGCTCCAAGGTGTCCTGGTTTTCCCAAATGAAAATATGGTCACCCTAACTAAATGTCATTCAGCTGCATGAGATTCTGAACCCTTTTTTTAACAGTCAGAGCAGCGTAGAGAGATAGTAGATAGTAGACAGTAAGAAATGTGGGGATTTTAACGGTTTAATATAGACTTTTACTGAAACAATTAAAGAAATATACATAGAATTCAACCATTTAGTTCCGTACTCCATACTAAATGATGGCATAAATGCATTATTAGTTTTCTTTCATTCAGCAAAAGAAAAAGAAAAACAAACTGCACACTGTAAAAAGACACACAGAGACTGGAGGAGCAGAAAGACAGAGAATGAAGCTGTACACATAAATTGCACAGTGTTAAATATGCAGTGTCAAAGTATATATATAACTCAGAGTTATTACAAACACAATATATAGACTATGTTTAGAGTTAATTTAACGCTATTCAGAGTGGGACCAAATGCACTCAGATTGGTGTCAAATTTAACTCTTAAAGTGTTACTTTAACACTGCAAAATTGACTGAAAATGGAGGTAATTAATGTGAGACATCTGTGTCAGTTTAGATTATTTTTTGATTCAATTATGCAATCTATGGTGGAATTACCAGCATATTTATACATGCACAATTCGCATTCACATTAGCAATCTGGATTTGTATTGGAAAGGTTTACTCTCTGCTGCAGCGCAGGCCTGCTCAGCTTAGACAGCAGACAGAGGGAGAGGGAGGAAGGCTTAAGATCCACTTGTTCAGGAGAAATGAATTTGGTGCATTTATTTTGACAAATTCACGATTAACATAGACACCAACACGCTAAATTTGCCGCTAGGCACTTTTTTTAAAATAAAGGTCTGAAAGGCGCTAAATTTTGTGACAAAAATGCTAATTTGGCATCACTGATGATTCAAAAGTCCTTTTAGGTAAAAGGGTAAAACACAAGAGTTTTTTCGAAAGCCACCTACAAACCTCTTAAAAGCATTCCTTAATTGTCAACTTTGTCTTTGTCAACATTTCTGAGTTTTCTCTATCTTTCGTTTTATTTAAAAAAAAAACGTAGTCACCACTCCACGTCTAATCCCTGATTGGTTACTTAGCGCAAAGCAAAAATGCACAACGGTTCAAAGTTTAAAAGTCCTGTGTATCGCAGGCGTAGTGTCACTTATGCTTGGCTGTAATCACCAAAAACATGCCTGTTTTGTTGCCGCAAACACATCCATCGCATCGCTTTACTTCGCTCTCCTGAGCAACACACTATACTTTCATCTATGGGTCTGGTGTAAAAGCAGCTTTATAGGTTAAGCATTTTGTCGATTATTTATATAAATAAATATATAGCATATATATATAATGATAAAAAATCTATTAACTCAATATGGAAGATGAGAGCGGTCATATCCCCCAGATACCTTTTCACGGTGGTTTTCTCGAGAAAACCAGTTAATTTTCTAATTATCTAAGTATAACAAAAGCCGTTTTCTCGTCATAACGAGATGATTGGTGTGCGTTAAAACTGATTACATCTTTCAATACAATAATAGCAGGAGAGGATTTATAAGTAGAAGTCATGGCAGCCTATGTGTAATTCTGTAAATAATCCTGTGTTTAACTTTTAGGTAACGAGACGACGTTGGTGGTTTGATGATTTGCTTCCACTTCTGATTCATAAGCAATTAGACCAATGCGTCCAGCGCCTAGCGCCGGGCGTTCTGTCACCGGGTGTTTTCTCACCAGACCCGGTGTTACTCCTGTAACAGGCATAAGATAAATTAACCCCCAAAATGAGTCAAGATTAAAAATTTTCATTAAATAACAGATTTGTTTCTACTTTTATTCCATGCAATCCAATGATCCACCACAACAATGAATGAAAAGAAATAGGAAACAAAAAAGGGATTATTTTAGCAGGATACGACGACTGCACAACTATGGGCACCACAGGCATGGATGGACTGGAAATCCAGGGCTGTTGGCAAGCCTCATTCATTACTCATACAGGTTAATCATCTTGTTATCTTAAGAAATCAACTAATTGTTCAACCATGATGACGAGATAGTTATGTCATTATTTCGAGGCAAAGGAAAAATAATATGTTGAGTACGACCGCTCTTGGCTTCCGTATATCACACTTCTCTACCATTATGTTTTTTCTAATACATATTTTATGAAATATGGACAAAAATAAAGAAACCAGAATAATTGAGTATCTCCTCTGTAGCTTTGCATCATTCTAAAAGGTACCTAACAACTAGTTGAAGTCACTATAGTTACTAT
>JAGKQL010004842.1:0-12579 GCA_018398635.1 Cyprinodon brontotheroides
ATGGACTGATCCAATATGGTGGACACTGAAGGGGGGGGCTGAGACGCCCTTAATATTATCAGCGTTCTGATGGCATTTTAGCCAAAGGATTTTTATCAAAACATAATTAATGTGCAGAAATAAGGAATAGTTGTATTAGCCATACATAGAAACAGAGTTTTATGGGGCCCCTTAGAACTAGGGGCCCCAGGAAACTGCCTAGTATTGCTTAATGGTAAATCCACCCCTGACCCAGACATACAAAAAATTTGGCAAAAACGCCTAGCATTCATTAGATAACTTATGGGTATACGTTTTGTATAAGTTATTAGTATGCTGAAACACGCTGGGCACATGTCAACATCATACAGAAAGTACATCGAGAAATTTTGAACATGCTCAAAACATCCTGATGTATTCCAGCGTCTGCCATCCATGGTCCATCAGTTCCAGGTCAAGTTATCCGATGGTTGACATCCGGGTCAGTTCCTCATCATTCATGGCGTCTAGCTGATCCTAAACCTCTGCGTAACTTATCCAGAACTTCTCTCCAACATATCAGCGCATATCTGCGCGAAGTTCCAGACGAGCAGCTGAACGTGTTTCTAACTTCCAGCTACTGTATAATGGCGTATTGGCAGCGTTTTGGTATAAAGGGGGTTCACAGGAGGAAACCGTCAGTTCTCCTCCAGACTTCATCCCCATCATAGGGTGAGCCAGAAGGTGAGTGATGGATCCCTGCAAAGGTTCTCTTGGGTTCACAATAGACCTTCACCAACAACCTCAGAGGTTCAGGCATCACTGCCACGAGCTTCATGAACTCTGCATCTTTGGTAAGACAACCAGGTCAGCTGATTAGATTTGGTGTCTGTTTAGGAACGCCTCCATGGCGGGTCACCTGTGTCGTTTAATTTTACCAGAAGATTATAGTTAATTAATAGATAATTCAAATTGTGGATACAACTAATTAATCATTATCATTTAAATTAACTGTAATTTGCTTATATGCTTATTTCTATTCAGGCAAGACAGACCGTGGAATAGTTAAAAAGCGTTTATGCAGACAATGACGGAGCGATTCTATAGTGGCAGCAGCTGCCATCTGAGGCAGGAACATCTATTGAAGGGAAACACAGGTCAGGTCCGTCCGTCCATCCATCCAGATGGATAGAGATAGGGTGACTGAGCTCCCCCCCCTGTCTCTAAGGGAGAGCCCAGACACACTACGGAGAAAACTCATTACAGCCGCTCGTATCCCCTTATGATGAATAAATAAACACAGTTTAATGACTGCGATAATCTAACGGAGGATGATTATGAACATGTGAGTCACTAACCTGGTTCAACGGTTCAGTCCATGCCCGGAGAATGAGGATAATTCCAGCCAGTCGACTGAACAGACGCAGCTGATGCTGTCAGAGAGTTCCAGACATGGAACTCCAGAAGGCTGCAGAGCTGACAGTGGATCAGATCCAAGCTGATGAAAGATCAGAGGATAATCCAAAGGGCAAAGAGGCAAATCCAAATTCAGGCCACAGGAGTCAGAAAACAGGCAAACTAATCAGACAGGGGCAGGCAGAATCAAAGGTCCAATTACAAAAACAGATCAGGATAAGACAATCAGAACACTATAGTAACGCTAGAGAAATCTTAAAACCAAAGTTGCGATAATAATCTGGCGCTGATGGCTAGGAAACAGGCAGCTTAAATAGGAAACCAGAATGGGTGGATCTGAGCAGTGATGAGGAACAGGGCAAAGCTACACAGGTGATCATGACATTCTTAGTGTCATGATGGGTTTACTGAGAGGCCCAAGATGCAGAACACAACGGACTCAGGGGAAAGGTTAACAGGTTTATTGTTACACAAGCACGTTGTAAATGTACAGTTTGCTGGTTCAGGCCTGGGGGCTGGTTCACTGGAGTCTGTGAGGGAGACAGTTCAGTTAGCGTTGGCTTGGTTGGAATTGATCTTGAGAGTTTCTGGTTTGTACCTTGAGATGCGTAGAAGAGACTTTGGGAGAGGAACTGTTGGGTCCGAGAGATGGTTTGGTTCAGCAGAGTCCGATAACTGTTTCAACACCCTTACTTCTAGTGAGGGTGTTGACCTTGGTTTGAGTTTCCAGCTCTAAATCCAGAGGTGCTTGGAAATCCAGAAGAGAGTCTTCAGGTTTGGCTCGAGGGCAGGCTCGGCAGGTTAAGCTCTTCCAGAGCTTCACAGGAGAAAACAGGTAACCTGGAAGCAGAGACAAAAGGTTAGAATCCAAACTGGACTCAGAGATAGCAAAGTTCTCAGGAGGTTCTAGGCTTAGGTGCTAACCAAACTGATTAAACACTGCGGCGTCGAGGCAAGGTCTGAAGACAGCTTAAATACTGTGGTCCTCCTGATGAGATGATCAGTCACAGGTGTGCAGGCAGCTCAGCTCAGGAGGATCCACGGCGGACTCTGCTGGAGGAAGTTGGAACTTCTCCAGCTCCCAACACTTAGTCTCTTACACAGAAGATTGGACCCCTGAATCTGGTTGTTTAAATCCAGTTGTCCTTCACCGATTTAGTAATTTAGGCTAAGGCTATCAGCAGATTATTAATCACCAACCAAACAAATGTGTCTCTGTTCATTCGGATGCTTCTGATAGAAGAGTGAATCCAGCCTGAATGATGGACCATGAGTGAAAATACTGGTACCTTTATTAGCTACAATCACAGAGCGTTATTATATCTACACTACGGATAATACACACATCTAAATAAAAGCAAACAAAAAGGGGTTTTAAGAGTTTCCTCTTGGATCCTTTAACTGTGACGCAGACTGCCTTAGAAAATGGTAAGACTTGCCATGGTTTTATAATTGCTTTCATTCTGTTCTTAGATTGAGATGGTCTGACATGATAAATACAATCATGAACACACCTTATTGCCAGTAAGTGATTTTCCAGTTCTTTTGTTCCCAGACACCATCTGTTTCTGTAATGATAAAAATGTATAAACCTGTCTTTAAATTCTCTCAGCATGTGGGTCAGAAACCTAAATCCTAACGTGAAACAGAAAGTCTGGAAACTATACATCCTTAGCCAATATGAAGCCGTGCTTATAGAAAATAAGGGTAGAAGGAAACTGTTACGACGATAAACTGCTTTAGCTCTGGGCTCGTAAAAAGAAACAGCCATACAGAGTTAATGAAGGTCTGAAATTATGACGGAGAATCATTTGCTAAATGTGGTCATATAAAAGCTTCGCTTTGCAGTGAATTAGGCGTCCCAGTGGGAGCCTTTACCCCCCACAGTCTCACTGCAGCTAAAAAGCATTTTTCACAACAGAACTACAGTTGATTTCCCTCATTTAGTTGGATTAAAAACTTCATGGCTGCTTGAATTACACATTTGCCGCCTTTTTAATTAGTTCCTAACAGAGGATTAGTATAAATGTAAAATAAGCTGCAGTCATTGCTGTCTACCCACTTTATCCTTCAGGTGGACTTTCTAGAACTCTGTAAGGTTGGACACACCTTCTCATTCAAGGAGTTTTCATTATTTTCATGACTATTAAACTTTTAGATTCACACTGAAGTCATCAAAACTATGAATTAACACATGTGGAAATATATACATAGCAAAAGGTGTGAAACAACTGAAAATATGTGTTATATTCGAGGTTCTTCACGATTAGCTTTGATTACTGCTTCGCTCACTCTTGGTATTCTCTTGATGAGAGGAATTTTTGTTTTAACTTTTATTGATTTATTTTAATATATGCTGGTGAAGATTCCCAGTCATCCAGGTCATAGTTATTCCAAAAAAGTTAAAAACAATCCTCTGGCACTTATTTCCAAGTTTGAAGACGTTTTGCTTCCCATCCAGGAAGCGTGAATTGATTTTGAATTGAAAAACCTTCCTGGATGGAAAGAAAAACATCTTCAAACTTAGAGGATCGTTTTTAACTTTATTTATAATTATTTTGATATATGGCCTCAAAGTTCTCACTTATAAAGTATTTAAATATTTTATTTTGCTTGTAACGAGGCTGCTGTAATGATCTCAGAATGTTGGACCCAGAATTCAAGGCGGGACAGGCGGTGCGAAAGTTCTTAGCGTTTATTTAAAGGAACAGGAGCGCGGGAAGGCTCATCGGCTGTGTGGCGAATCTCTGCAGGGATAAGAGATACAGGTCAGTGACTGACAGTCAGGGACCTGATTCAAAGTTCAGTCAGATCCCGGAGGAAATAGTAGAATCTAGATTAGAGGTTACTCCCCAGCCTGCGGCGGCGCCGCCCCCCAGAGTTCCTAGAGAGAGAGCAGAGCAGGCGCCAGCCGACGCCGAGCAGCTACGGTGTCCTTGAGGGGAAATCCAAAGCGGGAGTCAGAAGACAGGTCCAAGTTCATAATCCGGCAGATTCCAGGAATCAGTCCAGAACAGATGAGACTAACAGAGCAGACGGGGGCAAAGCAAAACCGGGGATCCACAGGAAAGAAACAAGTCCCAATCAGGAAAACAACCAGATTCAGATCGCTAGAGTTAATCTCACCGAACTGCTCGAATAATTTGGGGCTGATGGAAGGCAAGCGAACAACATAAATAGCTGAATAACCAGGTGGAAATGATCGCCGTTAATCAGCCGCTGGACCAATTGGAAAAGTGAGCAGCAGCAAAGGAAAAAACCCAACCATCAGCGCCAAGATCATGACAGCTACATGATATTTACTGAAATCATTTAGCTTTTCTGCAGTACTTCTCTGTATATTTCACCTATAGGTGATGCTACCTGAAAAATATTTTCCCTCAGTGTTTCTAATGACGGATTATGTTTAGGTTGTAAGTTCCTGGTGCGGCCAATGGAAAAGTTGACATTATGAGGAAAACAGGAAGGAATAGAAAGGAAAAAATAATCAAATCCTGGTCACACTTTGATCATAGAGGTTTAAGTAGTTCATTATTTAAATTAAGGAAATATGCCACAGGGAAGAATGAATTTTGATTTTAAGAAGAAAGAGCGAAATATGTTTTATTGTGGTTCAGAGAAATAAACCGTTACATAGTTTACGAGCCAACGAGTTACAGCTCAACATTAAAAAGCTTTTAGACAAAGACTAAAGGGTTATTCTTTATTATTCTCACTGATCTAATAACTAGAATAAAAAAAATAAATAAAAGTATATCAATTCAGTTTTATTTCTATAGCTCCAATTCACATCATGTCATCTCAGGTCACTTTCCAGTTCACCCAGATCATCCAGTCAGATTGATTCAAAGTTTTCTATCTAAGGAAAACCAGCTGATTGCATCGACTCATTTGACTCTTCAGCAATCCCTCACACTAAGCATGCTTGTAGCGACAGTGGAGAGAGGAAAAACTCCCTTTGAACAGGAAGTGACCATCTCTTTGCTTGAGGCAGAATCAGGTGTTAGATGGAGGAACAGATGAAAGGATGGAACAACTATCAGGTCAGGGGCCTAGTGGTTAGGGCATAGGGCTTTGAATCCTGAGATTGTGAGTTTGATTCCCCCACTCCCACGGACTGCCACTCTGGGTCCCTGAGCAAGACCCTTAACCCCACTCTGCTCCCTGGGTACCGCACAATGGCAGCCCACTGCTCCCCAAAGGGATGGATTGAATGCAGAGAGGGAATTTCGTTGTTCTGTACTTCTGACAGTAGAATGAGAATAAAGTTGAATTCTTCTTCTGATGTTGTGCGTAGCGGCTAAAAAATAAAATAAAGCTTTGTTTTAGGTTTTATGGTAGAATTTGCAAGTAATTAGAATATTCAGTAGATTTTTTTTTATGGCAGGTTTTAACATTTGTAGTTAATTTATTTATAATTTCTATATACACACTATATATATATATATATATATATATATATATATATATATATATATATATATATATATATATATATATATAATAATAGTATTTATAAACTGTTTTACCGTAGTTCATTAGGAAAACCTTATAGTACGTTAATAATGATCAGAGCTCACTCTGTTTTCTTTTTACACAACAATCTATTCTTCTGGCTTTTTAAAACCTGTTAAGTTTAACCCTTTATTTGTATTTTTGTTCCTATGCTGACAGCTTTGTAGAAGTGATCACAGCTTGCATTTAGCGTCTTCAAGCAGACAGACAGTATCATATATCAAAAAGCATTTATTTAAAATGACAGATTTGCAGTAAGCGCAGGGCATCTAAGGCAGGAACCCCTGCAGGAAGAAAACTCAGGTTAGTGACCACGTCAGTCTGGAAGATCACGAACGTATGAGTCACTAACCTGGTCTTAAAGTTCAGTCTGTGCCCCGAGAAAGAGGTAGATTCCAGCCAGTTGGCTGCTGACGGACGCTGCCCAGAGAGTCCCAGACGTAGAAGTCCTAAAAACTGAAGAACAGGCAGGAGATCAGATCCAAGCAGGAATGCAGGATAATCCAGAGGGTGAAGGTAAAACTAGTGTCAAGGAGATTCACAGGAATCCGAGCCAGAAGATCAGAGGTCTGAAGGGAAATCCAGGTCGGTTTTAGGAAGCACCTCCAGGTTCGGTGAGCATGCAGAATCCAGCAGGAGACCAAAGGCAGGTCAGGCAAACACTGGAACGCTCTGATGCTCAGATGAGCTGCTCCTGATGCTTGGATTTGCCAAAGGACCTCTCAAACGCGGTTGACACCGTTCACCATAGACTCTACATATAAATCAGATGCTTTGATGCCAGGAACGCATGTGAACGCACCAAAATACAGACAGGCAGACTGCAAACAAGCAGGTGGACGATGACTGATAGGGTGGATGGCAGGCCTGGAGCAGGTAAATGACACCTGAACAGACCGATGACTGGATGCAGTCCAGGATGTGAAGAGAGACAAAAGCTGATGAGAATCAGTGAATTCTGGAGCTCAGAAAGACAGAAATGTCACTTTGCCGCTGAGTGAGGATCAGTGAAACCAGGACGAGCACAGTAAGGCAGGTGGTGCAAAGTTACTGAAATGATTCTCATATGTGGAAGACTGGAAGAGAGAGGCAGGAATTAATAAGCGTGAAAAGCTGTGAGGAATGAGGGGGATTAGAAGAGAGGCGGGTGTATCTGCTCACTCTGAATCAAAGAATGTTAAAGAGTCAGAGTTTGGTCTAAATCAAATGCCTTTCAAGAAAATATCACCATGTGTTCATTTTAGGTTTTTCATTTTAAAGTGGGATGGATGCTAATTTTCCTGATCAAACATCATCTGCTTTTGCCTTTCTAAGATAACTTAGTCAGGAAGACATTGGTCATGTGAGTAATGGCTGAATGGATCCAGGCTGGGATCAACTTCAGCTTCAACCTGGGAGGCACAGAGGGTAAGCAGCGTGAGCATAGCTGAAATCAGCAATAACATGCAGAAAATACGGGAAAATCATCTGGAGGGCTAAAACACCAGGAGGCTTGGTCCGGTAGCTTCCTACATCATGTTACTGCTGCATGAGGCTGCCCATCCCTTCCAGTAAGAGATCCTGTGCTCAGGGACTGGTCTTTCTCTAATATAATATTTACACCACAAGAACTGATCAGGTTTTATTAAACAGACAAATTATTTCATTATAATAATATTCTGGGTCACAATAACAATCATTTGTTCTTATACAATATGACAAAGTAAACTATTATAACCAAAGATTTTGATCTGATGATATATTACGCTCATATTCGCCCTTTTCTTAATAAATATTACATACAGTTGAACATAATTCATTCATAATCTTCCCCTCAGGTCATTTAATATAGAACAGGGTCACAGGTGACACATAAATGTTGGATTGAATTTTCCCTCTACAGGGAAGCTGCTTCAAAATGTCTGTCTGTGCTCGACTCTTTGCTTGAGGCAGAATTAGGTGTTAGATGGAGGAACGGATGGACGGATGGACGGAGGAATGGATGGACGGAGGAACGGATGGACGGAGGAATGGATGGACGGATGGACGGAGGAACAGATGGACGGAGGAACGGATGGACGGAGGAACGGATGGACGGAGGAATGGATGGACGGATGGACGGAGGAACAGATGGACGGATGGACGGAGGAACAGATGGACGGATGGACGGATGGACGGAGGAACAGATGGACGGATGGACGGAGGAACAGATGGACGGATGGAGCAACCATCAGGTCAATGTTCGATCACAGTCAGCAGTTACAGCCTTAAGGTCGCCAAAATCCCTTCTTCTTAAAAGCATTATCAAAACAATGACATTCAAAATCAGAATGACTTTATTAATCCATTGCAGGAAATTAGCTGTTGCAGTGCAAACCATTAGCAGAAGAGATTCATTTCATTTCCCTATTCAGTTTGTTTTTATGATCTCCATATTCACATCATGTCATCTCAGGGAAATACTTTCCAGTTCTCCAGATCATCCAGTCTGATTTGATTCAAAAGTTTTCTATCTAAGGAAAACCAGCTGATTGCATCACCTCATCATTGACTCTTCAGCAATCCCTCACACTAAGCATGCTTGTAGCTTGACAGTAGAGAGGAAAAACCCCTTTGAACAGTGGAAGAAACCTCCAGCAGAAATCAGGTTCAGCTATGAGCTGGATGAAGAGAGCACATCCAGTTAGTGTCACGATTTGGTGGTGTTGGTTAGAGGACCCAAATGCAGAGATGAGTAGGTTGAGATGAATAAAGTGATTTAATAGGAAAACAGGCTCTGAGGCAGGAGTCAAAAAATCCAACAAAAAGAACCAGAATCTAAGAGTCATCAGGGAAAAAGCAAAAACTAAGAACCAGGAAGAGACAAGGAAGGAACAACTGAGAACTGACCAGAGGTTTGATGAGAAGTAAGACGAGGATCCAGCAAACAAGAACTGAAGAGGGAGGGTTTTTAAAGGGGACAGAGACAAAGAGAGAGCTGATAAGAGGAAATTGGCAACGGGTGCTGGCAAACTGGGCACAAAGAAAACAGCAAGGGAGGACAGAGCAGATATAAAAGAGAAGCTAGGATAGAGGACACAAGAGGGCAGCAGAGGACAACAAATGGAAAACCTGAGGACAGGAACTAACAAGAAAACAAAATAATAATTAGACATTAAAACAAGAAGACTGTGACAGTTAGTCACAGGACTACACTGGAAAACAGGCCAAGCTCCAACATCTAGAAACAAAGGTGTTGATGGCAGCAGCACAGCTGATATTTCTCCAGGATGGAGTCACAGCCAAACAGGAACAGACCAGATGAAGCTACTATGAGAAAAGCAGAGAGAGCAGAACGTTAGAGATTGAACTAATAGATTCTGCAGAGTGGGAGAGAATAGAGATAGAATGAAGCAGAATGATGAAAAGGGGTCCCTATGTCCTCCGGTGCGCTTTTAACTACAGTTTGTGGACTTCCTGATAGTAAAGAATTACAATAGTCCAGCCTTGAAGTAACAAATGCATGGACTAGTTTCTCAGCATCACCCCTGGACAGGATATTTCTAATTTTTGCAATGTTCCTCAGATGAAAGAAGGCAATTTAGAAACCTCTTTGGATTTAAACGACAGGTCCTGATCAAAAATAACACCAAGATTTTTTACTTAATTCGAACTTCAGTTTAATCCCATCCAAATGAAGTGACCGACTAACCTAATCAGTTTCTTTTCAGAGACTCTGGTCCAAAGACTATAACTTCTGGTTTTGTCTGCATTCAGAAGCAGAAAGCTAAGAGTCATCCAGGTTTTATGTCTCAAGACATGCCTGTAATCTATCAAATATATGGTGATTTATAGACAGTATATAGACAGTATATTCAGCATAATAGTGGAAATTAATCCCATGCTGTCTAATAACTCTACCCAATTGGGCGCATGTATAAAGTAAAAGTAGAATTGGTCCTTGAAGAATTGATCCCCTGTGGTACCTTTGCAAGTGTTCCTGAAAGCTGCAAGCTTGAAGATCTTACTGCCATCATGAACAAACTCAATTCGATCAGATAGATAAGATTTTAAAACCAGTTCAGTGCTGTTCCTTTAATTCCAACAAAAATATTCAAGTCTTTCTAAGAGAATATTATGGGTCAACTGTATCAAATGCAGCAATAAGATCCAACAGGATCTAAGGCCGATGGCTGGTGTCCATTTATCTTGAGGCTACGGAGAATATCACAGGCGATTCTTCACCAGAGCTGTTTCAGTGCTAAGATGAGCTTGATTGAAAAAGCTTAATTGAAACCTTACATCTGTATATCATGAAAACTTTGAATTTAATTAAACCAAGATGAGCACAAGAGGTAGTAGACATAGGTTCATAACACCGTCATTCTGGGCCATATAATTTTTCCAAGCAGAGGTTTAATTTCCACAGCAACCTGTGCTTTAGGTACATATCCCTGCAAATAGACATCAGACTCACATCTGCCTGAGGAGGAGATCAAAGTGGAATACCTCCTAAAGCCAAAACCCGGTTGGGAACCCTGACCTAACATACAAGTTGAAGAAGCTTAGATGAAGGACAATAACTCTGCTAATTCAGAGAGTTCAACTGGATCAAAGCAGTCTAAACCCGGTTCAGATTCCATGACTACCTCAGGTACAATCGCGGATAGAGGAGTGCTTATGATCTTATTTTTAATAAGATCAATCTTATTTATAAAGAATCCCATAAAATCATTGCTGCTAAGAGCAGGTGGAATGGACGGTTCAACAGAGCTATGGCTCTGGGTGAGTTTGGCAACTGTATTAAAAAGAAATCTAGGATTATTCTTATTCTCCTCTATTAATGAGGAGAAGTATGCTGCTCTTGCTTTACAAAGGGTCCTCTTATACAGCAGTAAACCATTTTTCCAGACTAGGAAGGACTCTCGCAGGCCTGTGGAGCGATATTTTCTCTCCAGTTTCCTAGCATTTTGCTTCAAAGTACGCAGCTCTGCATTAAACCAAGGAGCAAGCTTTCTATTTTTAACGGTTATTAAAATGTGGCCGTATGTCAGCACAAGATCCAATGGTGCCTACTGCTTATTTCTTCACATTCTGGCGTCAGATGTCAGCACAAGATCCAAAGTATGAAGATGAGGAAACGCGGGACCATTCCACATTTTGAAACAAAGCCAATAGTAAGCCTTAAGATAGCATTAAAGCGCCGTTAAGCTATCTCAATGTCAGCATGGATGCCGTAAATCTCCCACTATGATGACCCTGTCGTATTTACTACCAAATCAGAAAGGAACTCTTGAAAACTCATCTAAAATTCAGAGTAGGGACCTGGGTGGACGATACGAAAGTTACAAGAGGTTTTCTTGCCTTGAAATTTGGATCAGGGGAAATTAAGGGGTTAAATGTGTTCAAAAGAGTTGTAGGTATTAATTGTTTGGGGGTAATCCAGTAAGTCAGATCAAAGATTGTTGCTACTCCTTCCTCCTCATGCAGAACTTCTGGGCGTGTGAAAATTTAAATAGTTGAAGGATGCCTCATTTATGCTCACATAATCCTCTTTGCAAAGCCAGGTTTCTGCCAGAGCAAAACAAGTCAATATTGATTATCTAAAATCAAGTCATTAACTAGTAGACTTTAGAGGAAAGCTATCTTATGTTAAACGAACCCATTTAATTGTTTTAACTTTTCCCCACTGGAGTTATTTTGATTTTAATTAGATTATCATGATTTACTCCCAAATCTTTCGTTAATTTATTCCTGATTTTTAGATGAGCAAGACCTACTGTCTGGATGGAGTAAAGAAGTGGGTAACAGTAGAGAAGCTGCAGAGATATTGTGTTAAACACAACTCTGCTTTCTGGAATACTGGCACCCTGGTTGGTCAGAGGAGGGTTTTGGAGGGCTTACCAAATGTGTGATTCCTAGAAAGAAGAGCTGCACATGTCAAAGTGGGATGGATGCCGTCTCAGTAGACCAGGCTTTCCCCAAAAGGTTGCCAATTATTAATGTAGCCGCACGTTGTTTTCAGGGGCACCACTGGAGCAACCAGCGGTTGAACCGGCGACATCGCGGCTAAACTTCATCACTGGTCGAATCAGGGAGGGGACCAGAGAAAGTACGGGAAGTCGACATTTTTGGCAAGCACACACCGGCGCAACACTGGTATTGACTCGATGCGGCATTAACGATTGTCATTACCGCAGCGTGAATAACAATCTTACTGTATTTAACCTTATCCTTAGCCAGTAGTTTTCAGGTAGGATTTGATAGCGCCGTTCTGGCCCCGGCAAACGCTGACTATGGTCGGTTTCTCTAATGCCCGCGTTTCTGACTATGAATCACCAATGGGCACCTCAGTGGGCTTCTGTGGGTGTGTCACTGGAGTGGGGAAAACCGGTTAGAAACGTGCTGACGGTTGGTGGTGACCAGTGGGCGAGATCCATGACTACGCTTTCTGCGTACAGTACCCAAATACGCCTGGCTGCCTCAGCACTTTTGGAGGACAGCTACGCAGGGCCCAGATCTCGGAACCCTGGGATGCTCAACAGCCTCAGCCTGATTCTCACTTGACACCTCAGCCCGAAGTTACAGGCCATGCCACTTATTACACATCCCATTGTCACTAAAGGAGGCAGAGGAATAACTGAACACTTGACACAGGAAAGAGAGCAGGAGAGAGGAGAGGAAGAAGGAAGAGTTGAAAGAGTCAAGGGAGGGAGAGAGAGAAGCCATAGC
>JAGKQL010004843.1:0-13036 GCA_018398635.1 Cyprinodon brontotheroides
TCATCGGTTACCATTGCATGTTTCCAAGCTATACAAGGCCTTGTCCATATAAGACTCAAACTCACTGCGGATCCAGACATTTGAATTGACAAAGCTTCCTGGAGAGGTGGCGAAACGTCTTCAAATCTTGAAAACCAAGTCCAGTGGATATTTTTTGAATTTTTACGGAATGACTATGACCTGGATGACTGAGAACCTTCATCAGTATACAGCCTCTCATCCATACGAAGCCGGCGTTTCGGGGGTCTGTAAACGATCTTTTTTTTATTCAGTCTTCAGAGTGGGAAGATTTTGAAACACTGTTTTCGTGGTTCCATCTTTAAGCTCTGACCGCATTTTTTTCCTTACACGCATGTGTCATAGCGTCGCCTCTAAACACGCATGCACAACACAGTATCACAACAACAATGGCGCCGTACTGTGTTGAATGGTTGCTGCTCATGCTACTCACCCTGCTGTCGGGCTTACAACAGAATCTTCTTCTTCTGGAATATCTCCAGGAAGAACAGAGCAATATTGACGACATAGTTCATCACCTCAATTTGACTGAACATTTCGTTGCCTGTTTTCGCCTATTTTTGCTTTGGCACCACAGCGCCACTTACAGGCCTGGCATACATTTTGCAGCGTTTTCATGCATTCATGTGGTCGATCACATTTATTTTACGTCTCCGTCTTTAAGACAAACGTTCTGGAAAATATAAGCGTTTCGTGTTCGTTTTGACTTCGTGTGGACGGGCCTTATACTGTTCAGATGATAAGATGATGAGATAAACCTGTGTGCAATGACACAGGTATAAGAGAAGCAGCAAGCTCAAGATGTCTTCCAATGAAACCTAGGAACACCACCAGTCCAGCCAAACAATTTTAGCCATATATTAACAGACTTAAAGCTAGCTTAAAGCTTTATATTGAGATGCTGAGCATGCTTTATAGCTCTTACTTCCTGTTCATCTCTCCCTTCTCTCCAAACATCATGTATTTGTTTTTGTCTGTTTCGAGTCCTTCAACCCAAATGTTTCAATGCAGCAAAGTTATCCAAGTCTTCGACCTCCAGCCATCTTAAAGCCACGGTTAAAAAGTAAATGTTAGCTGCAATATGAAATATAATCCAGACATTTGCAAGATTGACTGAACTCAGTACATAACATCATAATGAGATCATAGCTCAAAATCATTGGCTATTGACTCAGAAGCTGCCAAACAAAGACTGCTGCTCTGCTTTATTTGTACAAAATAGGAAAAGTCTTGGCTTTTTCTGCTGTGAATTCTAATCACAGTAGCAGAGTATAAACCATATTGCACGACATGCAGTGGTTATCATGTGGAATGTAGAAGAAATCTGAGGCAGAGATGAAGGCCAGATGTTCCAGTTATGCATCTGAACTCAGTGGCTTAACTGTATGAAAATGAAGCAGGCATGTGACGGCCTGATGTAGAGACAAAAAAAAAAAAAATAACTGTCACAGTACCGGCTCAGAACAACCAATACCAGACCCAGTTCTGAGAAACGCACCATCAAAGAGCATCAAATAAACAGAGGAGCACAAAAATAGTAGCAGTGCATGAGTAGGAGTATTTATGAGGAGCTGCATGTAAGTCACCTAGTTACAGTTTGCATAGCAACTAATGCAGCTAAACCTCTCCAGCATTTCAAGAGGTTGTAAAGATGTACAAAGCCTCATAAGTAATTCTTACCTATTCGGGCAAAGTTACTCCTGCTAATTTTCATATATTTTATTTGGATTTTATGTGGTAGAAAAACATAAATACGTGTGAAAGGAAAAGGTGATATGCATGCATTTTGACCTTTTTTTTTTTTTACAGATAAAGTTGTGTAAAAGTGTGTCTTTACAGACTGAAAGAGACACACATGATGGAGACTATCTTTAATTGTGAGCAGAACTCAGATTAACATCCCAGAATGTCAACATAGGATATGACAACAGAGTAAGTGAAAGGGGAAAAATATTATTATTTTTTTATATTTGGTCTTTGATTTTACAAGTATTACATCATGTTCTACTCACCCATATGAGTCTTGTGTCATTTTGAAGTTGTTCTGAAGATGTCTCATAGGGTTATATCCAAGTAACATTTTCCTATGGGCAAACGACCTTTGAAGGCAATAAACTAAACTGTTCATAATATATTCCTTATGGTACGCCAGCATTCATAACATGTAGGCGAATCATTGTCCCCCAGAAATCCGAGGTTATGTTTTTTATTTTTATATCTTTTAAAAACAAAGCAGAGTGTGTATGACGTCATCCGTGCGCGCCGGCTACCGTTCATTCATCCTGTCCGCTGAACTGCTGCTAGTTTTACTCACATGCCTTGAAGATGTCTAGTGCTACTTCCACAGATGATCTGCGGCTCTCGAAGTAAGATTGAGCGATTCAGATTAACTTCGCCCAGTTAATAGAAGGGTAGGCAGCCTGTAATGGGCTGCCTGTCACAACTCAGTCCGGCGCCGCGGATGTCATACACATAAACGAACTTTAAAGAAAATAAATATAAAAAAAATATAACTTTAGATGTCACTGGGGACAGTAATTCGCACCTACATGTTATGAATGCTGAGCGTACCATAAAGAATAAATTATGAACAGTTTAGTTTATTGCCTTCAAGTCATTGCTCAAAGGAAGACGTTACTTGAATTGCAAAACCGCATATCTTCGGAACAGCTCCAGATGACACAAAACTCATATAGGTGAGTAGAACATGATGTAATAACATAAAATAAAGGGTCCAATGTAAAAAAAAAACAGCGTTTCTCATTAAGGTGCATTCAGATAGAGTGAGCTGTCTGTAAGGAGGGCGGTGGATTTACTTAGTATCCCTATGCAAACTGCATGGGAAAGGGTGGTGAAGCAGCCAGCAGTGAACCCCATGCGTTGAGGGCGTCCACTGCTCCGCTTTCACCTCGTGTTAATAGATAGAACTGAGATGCTGTCAAAAGGCACCACATGGAGAGAACGGAGCGGTGATTGCTAACCTCAGCATAGACCCTGGTTCTGTACTGCCGAATCCGACCATCATCCCATGCAGCTCTGGATGAACCAAAGTGATCTACTTTTTCAGCACTTATATTTCCAAAAATCGACGATCTCCCCAAGCCGATGCAAAGGTTTGGCATAAAGAACAGTTTTGCGGCAACCGGTAATGTTACGTTTCACCCGTGCTTCTGTTGCGAAGTGGCGACAGCAAGACCTTGACAGGAAATGCCATCGGGTAAACATGGCCACTGTTGTATTCAGGAATGCCTTATATGTTATGCTGTAATGTCTTTAAACTTGGAGAACAAAGTCAAGGGTTATTTTTTAACTTTTTTTGAAGGACTATGACCTGGATGACTGAGAATCTGCACCAGCAATAACTTTATATTCTGAAATGAGAGTAGCACTAACGTCTGCTGCAAAGGCAACGTCATTGGCAAGGATAAAGATGTTTGTATCTTAAAAGCCAAAAACCAAATCAGCACAAGTTTCTGCACAAGTATCTGCACAAATTTGTGCAGATAAAACTGCACAAATCCAGTAGCACTGAAAAAGTACTGTACACCATTATTATAAGCATTTATAAGCAATAGGAGCAGTAGAAGCATGTGACACAAAGGCACTGGAAGAAAGTACTGAGCAAAACCAGGCAGCAAACATTAGAAAAACTAAAATTAAAATAATTTAAGGCCTGGAGACCCTTGTGGCTAAAGTTACACAGTGTCACTTTAATTGTTAAAGATTTAAAAAGTATGCTTTTCACACTTGTTCTCAATATGTAGAACAAGAATTTCTGTTTGAGTTTTAAATTTGCGTTTGATATACTGCCTGATCAAGGGAATCGGACATATTGTGTGTTATAGGATAATGACCTTTTTAAAAGTCAAATTGGAATTTTTAGAAAATTAAGATATAAACTGTAGGTTAACAGCTTCAATTCTTGATTGATTTATATTTTGGCTCCACATGATGCTCATATTCTTTACAGAGAAATTTATTCTCTGCCCAGACCAGTATGTATACTGGAGCCCAACTTCTTCGCCTTGCTCCTGCTCTTTGTTTTTTTTTGTTTTTTTTTTCCCTGTTGTTCACTCTCACAGGTACACACACACACATGCACATTCATTGGCAGCTTGGCTCAGCTTCACACATGGGCATATGCACAAACACACTATCTTTTGTTCGGAGTCAGACAGCATTGAAGGCAGATCCTGTGGCTCTTCTCGGGAGAATGTTAATATGCCTCCTCTGGTCTCTCGGGGGATGCAGAGAATGGACTGTGGCTGCTAATGCACCGTCACAGTAACCCCACTAACTCTCCTCACAGCAACAGGAGCACTGCAGGAATACTCTGCAGTACACACACAACTTACTTCATCGCCACTGTGGGCTTACTGTCATAAGAAGCCAACTTTGCTTGTTTAAATAATCTCCCACAACAATTACAGCTTCAAAACAAAACAGCTAGAACAGCCAGAGAATTACGTGATGTTTACCTTTGGCTACATTATGCAGGGACAAATATTAAAAGTAGACACCTCAAGGACAGCTGTTACTAATTGGTGCTGCAGAGTCATGCAGCCATCACCTCAGGAAACCATAATGGATTCAAGGCTGGATATTCTGAGGCCAGGACCACAACCAAGACGAGAGGCTTTAAGGCCAAAGCCAGACTCTCTGAGGCCAAAAACAAGACCAGAACCCCAGAAGCCAAGACCAAGGGGAGACAAGACTCTCTGAGGCCAAAAACAAGACCAGAACCCCAGAAGCCAAGACCAAGGGGAGACAAGACCCTCTGAGGCCCAAAAGAAGACCAGATCCCCACAAGTCAAGACCAAGGGGAGACAAGACCCTCTGAGGCAAAAAACAAGACCAAAACCAGACGTTCTTAGGCCAAGACTAAGATCCTCCAAGAACAAGGCCAGGACTAGACCCCTGAGACTAAGAACCAGGCCAAGTCCAAACCCTCCAAGGTCCAAAACCAACCCCTCCAAGGTCAAAAACAAGACAATAAAATGGACCCCCAGAGGCCAAGACCAAGAGCAAGACCAAACCCTCTAAGGTCAAAAACAAGACCAAAGAACAAGACTAAGAACAGACTCCAAAGGCCAAGTACTAGACAGAGACTACACCCTCTGAGACCAAGAAAAACACTTAGAGCAAAACCCAAAGGCCAATACCAAGAACAAGACTAGACCTTCTAAGCCCCCAAAAAAAAGACCAGACCCAAACCAAGGCCAAGAGCAAGACCTTCAATAGACCCTCCAAGGTCAAGAACAAGACAAAGAACAGATCTTCCAAGGCCAAGAGCAAGACCTTGACAAAGACCTAGACCAAGAGCAAAACTGAATTTTTGGATTAGACATATTTTTATATATATATATATTTTTTTCAAAATAAATAAAAAACAACAAATAATTTACAGCACAAACTATATTAGAAATGATTAATCATTCAACTAAAACCACTTGGTATGAAAGTGAAAAGTAGTTGTCAGTTATATGTTATAATATAATAGCATTTCAATGCAGCTTATTGATATAGCGCCAATTCATAAAACATGCAATCTCAAGGCCCTTTACAGATTTAATTTATTTAGATGAATATTTAAATTAGACCTTGCTTCTTACTTTATCTTGTGTGCCTGTCATACATTTCTAGTTTAACCAGAAGTTGTCCCTCTTATCTCATAAATTGTTGCTGGACTCGTAAAAAATGTACAACTCTGTTTTTTCTTCCATGATAAAACTCTTCCTGTTTTACAAAGGCTAATTTAAAATTTCCCTCTGTTGAATTGCAGATGCTTGTTCGCTTTAAGCTAGCTGCAGGTCGACTGGACTGACACAATCAAGCTTTTTTGTCAAGGACTAGCTAATTCGTTGTATTCTGCTACTACATTCAAGTGCAGCAAATGTTTGCTGTAATTAACACCACAATCTCAAGCTTGCCCTTAAGGCCAAGAGCGGTATTGAACCCTACATCCATGGTGGTGGATCTAGAAGTTTTTATGAGGAGACAAAGAAGGAACAATATGTCTTGGTAGTGTAGCAAAATAAATACACGTAGTTGGAATCAACAAACATTTAAAGGTTCAATATTATACTACATTTATGAAAAAATATTAACTTTGAGGCCCCCAATGCATTGTTCTTTGCTTTTTATGCAGGAAAATTCCTCTCAGATTAAGCATACAGCATGTACCAGAAAACATGTCATTCAGCCCTTTTCAAAATGAGCTGTTTTTGCTTGCCAAGCCCCCGCCCTCCAAGAAGGCCATGCCCCCATAACCTGCAACCGCTACAACTACTCACAGTCTGTACAGGCGGTGGCTAGCAGCGCAGAACAATCCATAAAGTAAAGGCCGAAGCCTAATCGATGGGCTGCTGCAGACCACTCTGGACAGTGATTTTGTTAACAACACTAATCTAAATTTTTTATTACATTGGAAATACTAACAAATCTCACTCTAATCGTCTCAATACAGAGTAGGGGTGGAACGGTTCACAAAATCCACGGTTCACGGTTTCGTGGTCACGGTTTTCAGTTCGGTTCACTGTTTCGTGGTGTAACCAGGTGTCATTACCACCGCCTTGAATAACAATCTTACTGTATTTAACCTGATCCATAGCAGCTTCAGGTAGGATTTGATGTTGCGCATTCTGCCCCCACACAAACATTTGACTATGGCCCCACAAAAAGATCTTAGCCATCCACCAGAATATTTTAGAGCTTCTCACTCTACCAAAAGAACCAGAACTTATTTTATGGACCATAGAACCAATGTGCCCGATCTAAATCCAACAGAGATAGTGTAAAGCAGTGGTTCCCAAAAGGGTAAGGGGCGCCCCTAGGGGAAGCGCAATGCCATTCTGCGAGCGGCGGGAAGCGGTATGGATGAAAAAAAAAACAGCGCTTGCTTGACTGAGCATAATGGACAGTTGTGACACTGCAACCCAGATTTGAGAAGATCTGCAGCAACAAAGCAGGCTCACTACAGCCACTGAAAGATGGGAGGATTAAAGTACAAAAGAAAAAACTCTCAGGGAGCTGTTAAATGTTTTCACTCCATTTTGCACAGAGGCTTTTTTAATGTATAGATTATAGCAAAGTTAAATATTGTTACAAATAAAAAAAAGAAATATGTTTAAAATAACACAGACAACAAAAGAATCCTCTTCTAATCTACAGTATAGAACTATGAAAAAAAATACAGTTCCACAAAAGTGTTCCACTGTAAAGATGGTGTAGTTTGTTTTGTTGCAACCTGTGTGAAATAAATTTCAGTGGAGTTTGAAAACGAAATATGTGTATAGATGTATTATATCTGGTTGAACGATGCAATGTGGCTGATCCCTTCATGGCCAAGCTACATTGATGCAGGAATTCTTGCAAGAAGAGCACAGCTCCAGTGTTACATGCATAAATGTGCACATATGTTGATACTTTTCAAATGCTCTAATTCCTATATTACTCATTATTTCTTATTCATCTTACATGATGTTTTTTGTGTCAGGGAATGTCGGGGGTTTTTTTTAGCTGTCAAACGAAAGGGATAGAAACTGCAAAGTAATAAACACTTGCTCAATATCCTTCTGTATGTATGAGTATAAGTTTCAACAATATAATCTGCATGAGCATGAAATTCTGACATAATACACTCCATTTTCGCCTGATTCAGGAGGCACATCAACTTCCAAGGCCTCGTGTGGTTCAAATAAACACAATTGTGTTATTTCCTAGTTTCATCCTCTTTAGAAACGTGACATGTTCACTGAGTTTCCATTATCTTCAGGGTTTCTTGTATGTGTAGAGATAAGATAATTGAATACGTCTACATTTCATGTTGATAAAAAATGTAAGGAGACAAAGGTGCTCATGCATTTACAGTAACATGTTTAATTACGTATGTTTTTACGTGAACAAACATGAGCAGAAGAAGGATACATCTTAAGTTTTCTAGTTCTTGAAAGAGAAAAGAAAAGTAAAAAAGTTATTTCTAGCCCCCCCTCTCCTCACACAGTCACCAAATATCTAAAACATGTCTACAATATCATAGGAACAATAACACAATTGTCTCATATTTAAAAATAAATACCATCAGTTGTTTTCCAATTGCATGTTTTTAGTTAAAATGTTGTCCTTCTAAAGCTTTTTAAGCTTATTAATATTTTTATAGCATTGATGTTCATCAGTGGTTCCCAAAGTAGGGGTCATGACCTCATTGGGGGTCGCGAAATGGTTTCCAATTGTAGCATGGAAGAAAGAATGTTTATTACACCAAAAATACTTCATTTTATATTTTTATGAATTTATTTTCTTTCAGTTTTTACTTTGAACTATTTTTAAAAGAAAAATAATCCATGTAATAATCATGAGAAAGTTTAGTTTTATTTTTGCGGGTATAACTGGGGATGTTACTTCCTCCTTCAGACTATATTCTCCCAGTATTTCACAGGCTTGTCTAAATGTTTTCCAGCAAATTTTAAACAAGCTTCAACATGCTTTTTCTTCAGTCAATGTCATCTTGTGTGTTAAGCTGCATACAGACCATGGCGGTTGAGTGCATTACTTATTGTTTTCTTTGAAACAACTGTTCCTGCTAATTCAAAGTCTTTTTGAAGCTCTCTACAAGTGGTTTTTGGCTCTTGCACAACTCTTCTAATAATTATGTATTTTCTGTCAGAAATCTTGCACGGAGCACCTAGTTGTGGTCGGTTTATGGTGAAATTATTCTTTCCACTACCGGATTATGGCCGCTACAGTTCTCACTGGAACATTAAGAAGTTTAGAAATCCTTCTGTAACCAATGCCATCATTATTTGCAACGATTAGGTTCTGAAAGTCTTGAGAAAGCTCTTTACTTTTACCCTTAATGAGATGTTTCTTGTGTGATACCAGAGAGACATTTTTAAAGGCCATCATTTGGGACTGAATCAGCTGATATTAATTTGCACTGACAAGGGGCAGGATTTCTTTTTAATTACTAAGAGACTTTGGTTGATGTGTCGGCTTTCCAAGCCTTTTTGCATCTCCCTTTCTTCACGTCTTCAGTACTCTTGTGACATTCCATATTATTAAACATAACTTAATTTCTGGACATTTATGATTTCTTTTTATGTGTGGATTGCATGAATTGTTCTCACTTTTGGTGAAAATATCATGTCAATATCACCACTAGAAATATATTTACTGAGAAAAATGGTGGCAAGTTCAATAGTTATTTTACTCGCTGTATCTTTCCCTCACATCCTGGAAACAGGTGGTGGCCTGGAAGATGGAGTAAGTGAGCTTAATTGAGGAAGGAAAAACAGGGAGGAGTAGGTTTTGCAGCTGGTTGGAGGCAGGACTTGATCCTAAAACATCCCTTATAAAGGAAAGTATTGGATTCTATCGACTCTTGAAAGGCTTAGACAGCAGAAGAAAAATGGCAGAGGTAAAGCTGTCTGGTTGAGCAGGTAAGACCTGACAGTCTTCCAGATTAAGAATACAACCAGGCTCCCTTAATTTAATAAGTTTTCATTTTTCCTACATAAACTACTGGTATACATCTGCATACAAAAAAGGATCTTGTTTATCTTAAATTTTCATCATATATATATATATATATATATATATATATATATATATATATATATGCACTTTATTTCTCTCGTAAATAACTGAAAGACATTCATTTGATTTAATATTTTTACTTTTTATAAAACAATTGCATTACAAAAATAAAAGATTTTAAAAAATGTGCTTAACTTTCTCAGTGAGGATGCAGGTAGCAGCTTTCTGCATCCACTGGGCCCCTGTCTGACCCACTTTTTAAGCAGACCTGTAAACAGTGGCTAATAAAACAAATTTACAAGGGGGGCAGTAACTTTTCATGAGGACATAGAATAAAACGATGGAGAAAAAAAACATCTTTTGAAATATTTTGTTAACCAAGAGCTGATATAGCAGATGAAAACTGGGATCCTATCTCAATATCACTGAAGCTTAGAGTAAAACAATAAAATTTTCACATTGTTAAAATAAAACTAGAAATAAAAAATGAAACAGATCCAAGGAAGCTTATCTAGTACAAGTAAACATTTATTCCGCGTAAACTTAGTATTATGTTACTCTACAAGTCATCTAGGAGTCGTCTGTGTATTTAGATATAAATAATAACTAAACAATCAATTGTATGAATTAAGGGTTGGTTATACTCCCTGCAGCAGTGTGTCACTGTGAGCTTGTCGCAGATATTTTTGATTTATGCCTAATTTTGAAGCATGATCTGCGCTGTGTTATTCCACACCACAACGGAAGACAGACAATCAGGAACTAGCTGTGGGTCTAGACAGGTGAGGCGGTGAGGAAGTGGGGGCAAGTTTGCACGACAACGGAGGGACATGAGGGCAAAAAAGAGCATGCTTCCTGTCTGCAGCACTGTATGCGGGCACCTGCAATTTTGCATTAACAGCAAAAAAAACACGCAGACAACCAGGTTCCTGAGTATAAATCATCCTTTAGTCTATAAATATATAAATATTATGCTTAACAGTTATTGATAAACATAAAATGGAAGTTTTTTTCTGAGAAATGTAGAAACAACTAAGCCACAGAAGTAAGACCATCGTACCTTCTTCCTCCATCATGTGAAGCAATCTCCTAAATACACTCTGGTCTATATATTAAGTTCCAAAAAAGTAAGTAAATAAACAATCCACTGGATTTAGTTTCCAGGTTTGAGTCTAGTAAATTGTTTAACATTTTTTTTGAATGACTATGTCCTGGATGACCGAGAATCTTCACCAGCATATAGCAGTTAAAAGAAAATTATCCACCATCATGTAAATATATATTTGTTTTTTGTTTATTTCCAACAGCTGTTGGAAATTCTTGTTTGTCTTTATTTAGAAGTTACAGACGTATTTGTTTATTTCCCAGTTGGTACAGATTAGATTGACTTTGAACTGGTTAAGGCACAGATCCGCTATCATGCTTCCCTCAGTGCACACCGGCCCCGGCCGGGCAGTCCCATACAGACATTTTCTGACTGCCACTGGTTAAGGAATGCATTTCACTTCATACTTGTTAACCCAGATAAACAGAGTTAGTTGCTGTCAAGTGTCAGGCTGGTGGATTATTGCTAGTTTCCCATGCAGTAGTTGCAGAACAAGCCAGATTTTAAAGGAAACTTCTTTGAAAAAAACAGTTTTACACTGTTATTTTTCCTTTTCAAACATCTTTCTTCCTCCAAACCTTATATATAATGATAACATTATTCATTCATAAAATGAATACAATCTTTACTGCTGCGTTTATCTGACCTACCTCCTTCTTCCTGTTATTTCCCTATATTTATGTTCAGATTGTTTTGATGAAACACACTGGAACATCATCACTTCCGGTAATCTGTTTCTGCAGCAACGATTCCTGAAACCGAGGCCCCTCATCACTAGGGGTCTGCTGCAAAATAAGGGCGCGTTGAGCAAGAGCCAGTCAGTGTCACCTGACCAGAATACATTCAGGATGGAAATCGCTCAGTAGCTGACTAATGATCTGCTGGTGACAGACTCATGTTTTATTTGCTTGTTACAGCGGTATATTTGTCATCTTTGTGCCATCATTTAATAAAAACCTGCAGTTAATCCCCAACATGATAAGAATCACAATCCAGGAGGATTGTGAGGTACTATAAACTAATGAGCATCTACAAGTTTAACTCCTCCAAGCAAGTGTTACAATCTCGCTCTGCGGCTCTCGTTCATTTTCTGGATGTAATCAAACCAAAAAATTCTTCAATTAGCTCTTCCGAAGAAAAGCAGCAACCTCTGTGTGGCTTCTGAGCCCCTTTTCTTTTTGAAGTCAGCACCAATGCAAAAAAGTTTTATGCTTATTCCAGCTATAGACTGTATTTATAAAGGCAGCTTTGAGGTCTGTTTGTAAATAAAATGGTAAAAGGTCGGTTTTCATTTGTGGTCAGTCTCTTTTTATCCCTTTAAATAAAATGTAGAGTTATTGTCTTCTAGAGTTTACCTATTAATAGATAGATTCTATCTGAGAGCAAAGGAACATTCGATGTTGGATTGAGATCATTACAGAAAAAACAGCATCATGAAGTCCGAGGAACACAGCAGACAGCTCAGAGGTGAAGAAGTCGAGATGTTTCAAACGTTCTCAAAACGCCTCCTAAGCTTTTGATTTCTCAGAGAGCTCTTATTATTATCTGAAAAATAGAAAATGTATGATACATTAGCCAACCTATTCGGACGTTGGTATTTACGCCAGAGTAACTTTACAAATATACCCATGATGATGAAGAACGAGCCCAGAACTGCAGGGAGCAGATGGAGCTTTTTTTTTTCTTCCCAAAGCGAGGCATCCACTCGACTCAGGTTCCCCCCAGCTGCTCATGGGCTCTTTGAAATCGAGCTTTCGTGATCTCAGTTCTTCACCAGCAGCTGCTCTCTGTTCAAAACACGTATTGATTCAAGATGTCTTTTTTCACACCGTTTTTATGTAGGTTGTTGGTGCTGATCTGTGATGTGTTTGTGGTGTCAAAGTTCAGATTGGTGCTAAAGTGACGGCGTGTAATTAATATCTGATTCCCTTCATTTGGACAGTAGTTCTCTTACTGCATCACAGAACAGGGGGACTAATATTTTATAGCATTAATTAAAGAAAAGTATTACATAACACATTAAGTATATCAGTAGCTTTTTATGTTTGCAACATAATTTTTAAAATAAAATCTATTCTATTGTAAAACTAAATATTAACGGCATTAAAAGGACATGGCCTTTAAAATAAAACACAATATCCTCAGTTCTGTGAGGCCTTATTTTAAAGTTTTATGTTTTAAAAAATTTTAATGTTTCAAAAACTCTTGCTTTTTTGCCAGTTTTAACAAATGTATGCATCCTGGTCGTCTTCTGAACAAGATAATGGATCTGTCTTTTTTTTTTATCATGATGTTAAAAGGAAAGAAGAAATAGCTTAAAGGAATAGTACATCCAAAACATGATTAGCCTTCATTTTCTACTCACCCCCATGCTGAACA
>JAGKQL010004844.1:0-13267 GCA_018398635.1 Cyprinodon brontotheroides
AGTATCACAACAACAATGGCGCCGTACTGTGTTGAATGGTTGCTGCTCATGCTACTCACCCTGCTGTCGGGCTTACAACAGAATCTTCTTCTTCTGGAATATCTCCAGGAAGAACAGAGCAATATCGACCACATAGTTCAGCACCTGAATTTGACTGAACCATGAAAATGGACCCGCCAGGCAAACATGTATAAATATAAATATTACGTCATTATGCCCAACATTGCGTCGCCTATTTTGCTTTGGCACCACACCACAAGCGCCACTTACAGGCCTGGCATACATTTTGCAGCGTTTTCATGCATTAGATGTGAGATCACATTTATTTTACGTCTCGTCTTTACGACAAACGTTCATCAGGAAAATATTAGCGTTTCGTGTTAGTTTTGACTTCGTGTTTGTGGACGGGGCCTTAGTTAATAAGTTTGTTTACCTGAACTGTTTTTTTTTTTTTTGTTCCAGTGCTTCGGTTACTTTTCAGACTGAGAAAACTCCAATAAAACCAGAACCTGTTAATACGAACCACTTGAGAGCCTTTAGTTTTTTTTTATCAGTCAGATTATTCCAGAGGCCTTTTAACAAAACCAACATAAGGTATTAAGGCCAGGCTTTTCTTAATATTCTGGATTAATTAAGCCTAAACTCAGTAAAAAAAAAAGAAGCAGCGATGGTACCTAGGTTACCATGGTGATTTATTGTTGACTGTACAGCTAGCTTGCTCAGACCAGGCTAGCAGCTAAGCTCAGTTAATCCTGGTGCCCTGTCTGCTCAGTCAACATCACACCGACAAAAATCAATGAGCTTTTTCAGTTTTTATATATTTTTATATTGCTGTGTTCATATCTACACAAACAAATCCCACCAAAGGGAGGAGCAAACTGAACTGAGTTTGAAACAGACTTAACATCTCAGATGTGAAAAAATCCCCACTGTGATCTGAAACCTTTAATCCCAAAGTTTTAAGAGGCAAATACTTTTGGAAGGAAATGAAAACCAAAGGGAATAAAGTTATGGCATCACTGGTGGAGGGAACATATTTCCAACAGTTCCTGGGAATGATGTTGCTCTGGGGGGGCATGTTTTTCAGAGACACGTTACCTGAAGTATTTAGAGGATGGGACACAGGTTATTCTATTTCCAAAACCAAAAGGGAGTTTTGGAAAATGTAAAGGAAGAACAAAAGCCCGCTCACAGTTATAAATGGTGGCTACTGGTTGTTTGTTTGTATGAAATTAACAAACTTAGTAACTTGGTAAAAAACTGCAGTATTGTAGTTGTGTAAAAAAGGAAAAATAAAATGTGGGGGGTGGTTAAATTCTTGAATCTCTTTTTGGAAACATGTATTGTATGTATATGTGTGTATGTGTATATATATATATATATATTATTATTATATATGTGTGTATATATGTATGTATGTGTGTATGTGTGGGTGTATGGGTGTGTATGTATGTATGTATGTGTGTATGGGTGGGTGTGGGTGGGTGTATGTATGTATTATGTGTGTATGTGTTAGTGTATATGTATGTGTGTATATATGTGTGTATGTATATGTGTGGGTGTATGTATGTGTGGGTGTATGTATATATGTGTATATGTATGTGTAGGTGTGTATGTATATATATATGTGTGTATGTATGTGTGTGTATATATGTGGGAGTGTATAAGAGTAGGTATGTATGTATATATGTATATATGTAACATTATATGCTTATATATATGTATATGTATATATGTATGGGTGTGGGTATATGTATGTATATATGTGTGTATAGGTGGGTGTATGTGTATGTATATATGTATGTATGTATGTATGTGTGTGGGAATATAGGTGGAGTATATAGGTAGGTATATATATGTGTAGGTGTATGGGTGGGTGTATGTATGTGTATGTATGGGTGTATGTATAGGTGTATGACGGGTGGGGTGTATAGGTGGGTGTATGTATGGGTGGTGTGTATGTGTGTGGTGTATGGGTGGGTGTATGTATGGGTGTATGTATGTATGTATGTGTGTGTGTATGTGTGGGTGTATGGGTGGGTGTATGTATGTGTGGGTGTATGGGTGGGTGTATGTGTGTATGTATGTGGGTGTATAGGTGGGTGTATGTGTGGGTATATGTATGTATGTATGTGGTATGTATGTGTATGGGTGTGTGTATGTGTTTGGGTGTATGGGTGGGTGTATGTGTGGGTGTATAGGTGGGTGTATGTGTATGGGTGTATAGGTGGGTATAGTGGACATATGTATATGTATGGGTACTGTGTATGTTATGTGTATATATATGTATGTATTGTATGTGTATGTATATGTGTGGGTGGCCATATATGGGTGGGTGTATAGGTGGGAATGTATGGGTGGGTATATGTAGCATGTATGGGTGTATGTGTGTGTATGAGAGTATATATGGATATATGTGTATATACATATGGCATCTATATGTATGTATATGTAAGGTACATATGTATACATGATATACATATGTATATACATATGTAATATTCAACTAACCTTTAATACGCTAATAACGCTATATCGCTATATATATATATATATATATATATATACATATGTATGTAACATATACTATATATATACATATGTACGTAACATATATATATATATCTATATCTCCTTTTTCATCTAGTGTACTCTCTTACCTACTTTTCAAACTGTAAAAGGCATCAGACTTAAAGCCAACATGTATCCATTATTACTTCCCCCTCTGTCTGTGGAAAGTATGGTCTCCCTGCATTGAAATAGTTTTACTGTGTTGATGGGACCAAATAATTGACCCATTGTGTTTGTTGATCAGGCTTAAAGCCTCATTAAAAGCCTCATGTAACGTGTCGCTGGTAAAGCTCTCCTGAATATCTCTGGAGGCAGAGGTCATGTAGTTGGTGTCAGGTCAGTTGAGTTTGAGGTATTTGTAGAGCTACTCAGAGTGTGTGATATGTGTGGGAGAATTAATAAAAAAAGGTATTTCCCTGGACTTACTGACATTCTATTCTATTCTATTCCATCCTTGGTTCCTGGAGGCTACCTGCCTTTAATCGCTGAAGGTTTGAACGCTCTGTTCTTGTCATCACCTACTATCTCTGAGCTGTAGAACCTCACAAGGCACTGCTGTTTTTCCCTACATCAATTCTATAATCCTAGGTTTTGTTTTTTGTTAAAGTCCCTTTTCATTCAAAGGCAGCCAGACACGCTCAGAGGACCTTTGTTTTTTAAAGAACCCCACTCCCACCCTCCCTCCTCATGACAGGAAGTGTTGACATCACAGCTGAAAAATGTCCATAAGGGTCATCAGATCTGCTGCCTTCCTGAATAACTCGGCCACTAACCCAGAGCAAACACACTGCAACTGCTCACTGGGAAAAATGCCTTTTTACTTTATCTCTTAACTATATAATAAAGTGTTTTTACCTTTTAAATGATCATACATATGCTCAATATTAATGTTATTGTTAATGATTTAAAGCTTTTACATGAGGTTGAAGCTGAGCTCATAAGCTGATGTTGAATTTAGAGGCTTGTGGTGGTAGTCAGACCATGTCAGACAATACAGATAACAGGATGACATTCATTTGTGGAAGCTCTAATAATTAACCACAGGATTTATTTATAACCAGCAGTGACTCATTGTGAAACTTTATAAGATTTAGGGCAGGCCCTGAGTTCCACTTAATAATGGAAATAAAGTGAAAAAATTTGATTCACTAGGAACATTTTATAGAGCATTTTATAGGCTTAATTAAGTAGAATAAGTCTGGTACAGCCCACCAAAAACTGACAAGCCAATCAAGAAGGTAAACTGTAAAGATTCTAAGCTTAGCTGTATAAAATAAAAAAAGCAATATCACCTGTTTGTAGTCTGCATCCAACCATGTAGGGCAGAAGGTAGACATGCAAAAGAAGGTTCAAATATGTCTCAGATTTTTACATCTTTTATGTCTAATTATTTTATTTAAAATGATAATGCAATTTAAAGTTTTAAAGGAATAGTACACCCAAAACATGATTAGCCTTCATTTTCTACTCACCCCCATGCTGAACAACAACAAAAGCGTGTCAATATTCCTCCATACTGCTCGATCCAATGTATTCCAAGTGTCCTGAGTGGGTAGCGTCCAGAATTTAATCGAAACGAAGTCATTTAGAATGTTTTAGAGCATAAACAGTAGTGTATAGGATTTCCTGAAAGCGTTCGACGACGCTTCGGAAGGAAACTTCGCGGCAGAACCAAACCAGATGAAAGTGCGCATTCAGCTCGGCAAAAGAACTCATAACAACTTCTTCAACACTGAAGTCCTCAGACAGACATTTTTCTTTTACGTTTGTTTCTTTCTTTCAACAGGTAAGCAGCACATTTCTTCTTCTAAGCTTGCATTATCGGCAGAGCAGGCGCTGAATGCGCACTTTCATCTGGTTTGGTCTGCTGCGGTTTCCGTAGACTCGTGCAGGCAGCGCTTTCAGGAAATCCTATACACTACTGTTTATGCTCTAAAAAACATTCTAAATGGACTTTGTTTGAGTAAATTATGGATGCTACCCACTCAGGACACTTGGAATACATTGGGCCGAGCAGTATGGAGGAATATTGACACGTTTTTGTGGACTTTTATGGACCTTTTCTGCCTGCGAGGCCATAGACCTCCATTATTTGAATGTCAGCAGACAGCAAGAAGCCTCCCAGATCTCCAGATGCATTTTGAGATATCAAAAAGTACTCCAGAAGTGTTGTTCAGCTTGGAGGTGAGTAGAAAATGAAGGCTAATCATGTTTTGGGTGTACTAATCCTTTAATTAGTACTCTAATTTCAAGCATTTTTACATAAATGACTCCAGAATTCTGTTTTTAACTGCCTCCTGCCTTAAAAATCAATTAATCTGATTAATCAAATTGTCATGATTTTACTAAAGTTCAGACCCAAATGCAGGAGAACAAACAGGGAGACCAAGGAAAAGGTTAAACAGGTTTTATTGAAGAGAATTCAGAGAGAAGTGTTGCTCTGAACACTGCTCAACCGGAACTGAAAAGAAAGGAAGACACAGCGGTTAGTTCAGGCTCAGTGGGAAATTTGACTCGGGAACTTGGAGAAGAGGATTTGGTTGCTGACTCATGTTTCCAGAGAAGTTGTTGAATCCTTGACCCCAGTCTGTATGCTGTAGTTCCAGTGTTTCTCTTATTCGGTGGAGGGCGGACAGGGTTTACCCAGAATGGGGTTGTTAAAGCTTACAGTGTGTAATAATTACAGGGATATACAGTCAGAAATGTAATATATTATACATAACTATGTTATTTATCATCATCTACGAGCTCTCAGCCTCTTAACCTTAATATTTGGCGTTGCCTTAGAATTCGCTATTTATAATTACATAGGAGCTGGTCTCCCGCAGCCATGGAGGCAGACATCTTGCGCTTCACGCATCAGCGCCAGAGCCAACAAACTAGCGATTGCGAGATCGCCCATTGCGTACTCGAAAGTAACTACGACAAAGGTGGAGGTGAGAGAGATGAACTGAGACGGTACTGAACAATAGATGGCAGTATTATGCCTGAGAAACTAAAGAAATACTATCTGTCAAATTATCTATGTAAACAAACCTCATCACTTGAGAAGGTAGGTGATGCGGGACGTCGTGGAAGACATTTTGTCCCTTTTAGCGCTCGCCATGCCGTACTGCCGGGGGGAAGCGGTGGGGGAGATGTTCATGTTGCTGCGGTCTGCAGTCTGGACGTTAGATGTCGCTGAAAATTACACACTTAAGCTTTAACAGGTGAGCGGAGAAAACCGGCTGCCACTCAAAATTCCTGCGGTACTTGAACAGGTGTTCGTAGTGGAGATGAATCCCTTTCTCAGCGAAGCTCAAGCGATCTCTTGGGAAAAGTGGATCCAAACCTCCCTGTTTGAAACCCCAGCTCAGTTTGTAGCTCCAGTTGATCCTCCAGGGAGAGAAGGTCCGAAAAATCCAGTTAGCAGGATGACTTCCTGCCGAGAGGCAAAGACAAACAATGTTAAAACTCAGGTTGACAAGAACTCAGTTTGACTCAGCAAAACTCAGCTTGGCTAGAGTACCCAAAACTGGCAAACACTCTGGCGTGAGAGGTAGTGGCAATAAGCAGCTTAAGAGCACTCCGTTAACGAAGTAACCATCAGCAGGTGTGTGAGGAGGCGGACCAGAACAAAGGCGCCTCCTGGTGGAGGGAAGGGAGACAAACACAGAAAACACAAACAGACAGACAGGAGTCCTGACACAAATATTGAAATAACCGTGAGCTAATTTAGTAATCAATTAATCGTTAATTAGAGTTTTGAGACTCTCAAACTTGCCTTTAGCTGACAGAGCGACTCAATTTGAGCAACAATTATACTAAAATTATAAAAAAAAAAAAAAAGAAAAAAAATGTTTTCATTTAAGATTTAAAAAATTTCATTTGTCAATCTGCTCTATCCAGAACTCCCTAAGTGGAAAAGTTTTAGTTTCAACTGTTTTAATTTAGTAAAAAGTCTTCTTTTATGAAGCTTTTTCTATCCAGTTATTAATTCATTCAATCACTGAAAAAATAATTAACAAATTAGTCTTTGTAATCTTGTAAAATAATTACTAAAATAATTGTTAGTTTCAGCCCTACTTCTAACACTGGTTTTTGTTTATGTGATCGTATATCTGATCTTTACCAACAGGGTTCTGAAAAACACAAAAAGTTCAGTCCAGAAGGTTTGAAGGTAACTCTTAATACAGTGGATTTGTTACTTAAACCTATTGTAATACCTTTGGTTTATCCCAGAGTATGGAAGCAAATCGTTACCATATTTAAAATAAAAAAGCATTTTCAGAAATTCTTTTTCATTTTAAGAATGTGGCTGCATTGTTTGGCTCATAAATGAAATTAGTAATCAATAATCCTGTTTGCATTTTCATTTTCTTCTTTAACACCGCTCATCCTTTTAATTAATTAAAATTAAAAAGAAAAAGACATTTGAGATTTATTTTTTAAAAATGTACCCCAGCAAATACATACAAAAATTCAATTTGAAATGTAAAATTTGAAAATGAAAAAGCATTTCTGGAAATGCATTTTCGTTTTAAATATGGTAACGATTTGCTTCCATACCCGAGGACTAACTCTAAATTGAACATTTGTGGACAAGAAACCTGCTTCTAATGTTAGTAGATTTAATATGACAAGCATGATGGGCAATGCCTGTTCGTTCCGTATGGTACTCGGAACTTTCTGGCCACTATATAATCTATGTTTTGCATGAATCTAACTCTAAGGCACGATTTTCCAACTGTAATCATCAAGATCTAGTGGCCTGCAGGTTTCAAATGCATCCCTGTTCCAAAACAGCTGAATCAAATGAATTGTTCATTACCAATTATGGGCCCTAGGCAAAGGCAGGTAGGGGGCCCTCTGAATGGAGAAGACAACACATTAAACAGACCCATTCTACAGATAGATAAGTGTTAATAGAATAGACATCCATTATCTGTTCTAGGTTGTGTCCCTCTCTCTTCTTGTCCCTTTTTCTTCTTGTTTTCCTCTCTATGTTTTGTACTCAGCTGACTTTTCATGCTGTCTCTAAAGGAATGAAAGATTTTTCCAAGCACTAAGCTCCACTTAGCTGATTGCTCCTTCCTGTGTTTCCAAAAGGCCAAAGTAAATAACCCAGTCCTTCTTTTCACTGTAGACAAGCCATGATCTGCTTATCTGTTCTCCATTTTTTCATTTGGATGAAATAATAGCTGCATGAATCATGACAGCAGACAAGATAGAGGAGAGCAGGAGGAGGCGGGGTTACCAATCTACTCGCTCTGGAGAGCAGAGTTCGCTGCTTTTAGATGTTGTCTCCAAAGTCTCCAGTAGCAGAAAAAAGTCTCTAGATTTGGCGCTAGGAGCTTTTTAGAAATCAAAGTGCTAGAGGGGTCTGAAAAGTGGCTAAATATAGCGACTAAAGCGCTAAGTTGGCAACACTGCTCTTTGCATGGTTTGTTTTCAAATGGTTTGCTGCTGTCTGATTGGACCTTTCTGAACATGTGCAGCAAATGGACTGATCCAATATGGTGGACACTGAAGACACACTTAATATTTTAAGCAATGTGATGGCATTTTAGCGAAAAGATTTTTATCCAAAACATAATTAATGTGCACAAATAAGTGATAGCTGTATTGATCATACATGTAAAAGATTTTTATGGGGCCCCAGGAACTTGGGGCCCTAGGCAACTGCCTAGTATTGCCTAATGGTAAATTCTAGAGATGTCCCGATCCAGGTTTTTGCACTTCCGATCCGATACCGATATTGTTTTTGGACTTCCGATCCGATACGATACTGGCCGATACCAGCCTATCCGAGCATGTATTTAAGTTTAAGTTAAAGTATTTAGCCTTAGTTGTAAGACTCATGTTGAAAAAAGGGTTTTAGTACTCTTGATAACATCTAGCCAGCTTAATTAGGTGAGGATTGAATAAAACACAATGCTTGGTAACAACAAACATACCTGTTTATTAAGAGATAAACACAAACTCGGGACAAAATTATGAATAGCAATCTGAAATTGCACAGTGAGCAAGTAAAACCGTAAACAGTTAAAGGTGCAAGTATTACTGTAAGTTTTAATAAAATGCAAAACAGGGAAACACTGGCGAAAAAAAAGTGGAATGGATCGTTTCAATCGACCAAACTGGAAAATACGGACCGGATTTTTTAAAAAAACTGGATCGGCATTCTGGATGCGGCATTTTACATGCTTTGCCGATACGCATTTTTTTGCCAATATCGGCGTGCCGATCCGATACGTGGATCGGATCGGGACAAGCCTAGTAAATTCCCCCCGGTTGCTTATAATAGTAATGAAGGTAATGATAAAGATCTCTAAGAATTGGGTGTAGAAGACTCAGCAACATGAGAAGTTACTTGCAAAAAATATTGCAAACAAGCACAGAAATAAAATAAAAACAACTAACTTTTATCTACTTGCTATATTAGGATTAATAATAAAATCAAAGTGAATGTCCGTTCTGCATGAATGTTTTAGCCCGTTGGACTTCTAGTTTTTTCAGCCCTGCTGGAGCTCAGTCCTTCACTGTTATCATCCCTGAGGAATAGTCTGGTATTTTTGGCATCCGAGGCAGAAAACAAGCAAAGAGAATCAAGAGCAGCCGATATACAGTAAAGCTGCAGACTGGCACCACGACTATCTAACTTTGGTATTTATGCAAGTTCCAGTAAGTGACTTCATTCTCCAGTTCTTTGGAGAATTTGGAAAATCAACATATAGTTCCTTTATAATGCTGAGAATTAAGGAAAGAGCTGCTGAATTTCAAGGCTATCTTTGTCATGGGAAATACTCATTCAGTTCACAGTTGATTAAAATGTCGTAATTGTTTTTAATCAGGCTAATCTGAAAGATCCCACAAAATGTCACTATGATTTTCTTTAGCCAGTGTTCCATGGAGGAAGTTTAATGTTCCTCTAGTCATGAAGCATAAGCTGGATCACCATTATACTGACTTAGACTTTCATTGTCATTTTGTGTAAAGAGAGTGTATACAAAACTAAATTTTGTTTTGTTAATTTCATTAAATTTCCATTCGTAATCAAATGTAAACAGTGTGGGAGAAAAAAATATGGTGCAAAATGCATTGATATGGAAGTAGGTTCCTCACAGCATTAATATATATGGTGCATTTTTGCAGTGTTTTATATGGGGTGCCATTTGACAAGTTAAGCGGTTGAAAATTACAGCAATACTTATGGTTATTTAGCATGATTTAAGGAAAAAAAAAAGGGGGGAATTGTCATTCATTGATTTATAAAAAATATTTGTTAAATAAATATTTATTTTGCAAATGAAATATTTAGTTTTTTAAATAAATATTTAGTTCCAAATAAAATATTTTTTTAACAAACTAAATATTTACTTATTTACGGCAAGGGAATTAGCATTTAGCTAGCTTGGTGCTAGCTAAATATTTAGTTTGTTAAATAAGTATTTTATTTGGAGCAAAATATTTATTCAACAAACTAAATATTTAGTTTGGAGCTAAATCTTTATTTAAGTTTTATTTTCACTAGGCGTGTGGGAAAATGTTTTTTTGCGATATATCGTGATTTTTGGATGCATAATATAATATTGATTCTTTAGTTCCTGGTATCAATAAAAAAAAATTTAAAAAAAAACTATTTTGCCCAAAACAATGAGAAAAATAAATGCACCGCCACTCTGGCAGATGCGCAGCCCCATATCTGTAGATGAGGTCGTCACAGTGGAAGACGTGGACGAACTTAAACCCCAAACAACATGGATTCCAAAATAACTAAATGATCAATATCATCCGATGAACAAGTAAAGCACTTGCTTGTTTTTTATCTAAACATTTAATTTGAGAGCTACGAAGAATATTGCAATATATTGTGATATTGCCATATTGTGATAATATCGTATCGTGGCCCAAGTATCATATTGGAACACCCATTCCAATACTGACCCCTAATTTTTCTTTTTCTTTTTTTAACAGTGTCCTGTCTGGCGATTAACTATAAGAATAATTGTCTTGATGCCAAAAAGAGCCCAACAGATTTTACTTTCACCAGTGGAGCAGTAGGGCTATCGCCATAGTGTTCCACTTGATTTATGCATTTAAATAGCTTTATTATAATTATGCAGGGAGTTTTACAGATTATATGGACACTGCAATGTAAATAGAGCAGGAAAGGAGAAAAGAGGAAAGAAAGAGGAGATAAAAGGGAGATAGCGATAAAACATCTTCAGTCTGCTTCATCACCTGCAAAGAGATGTAAAAAGAACAGCTCAACCAACAGTAATGGTATAAGAGATACAATAAATAACACCTAGATACTATTGCTGAAGTATAAGTAGTATTATTTAATATGTATACTGTGGTAGCTGAAGATCAGAATATGGGCTTTCTGTATGGAAATGAATCTCTGAGTACCCCTAATTTTCACCTGGTTTAATTTTGCACAAAAATCTTCTTTAAGGAACCTTTTGATATCTGATTGTTAATGATTAATCGAAAAAATAATCCACAGATTAATCTATTTGCAAAATAATCGTTAGTTGCTGCTCTACTTCATCCACCGATGGTAGTTCCAATCCTAATTTAATCTTTGTACATTTCAGCTTTAACACATAATTCAGCTTTAAAGGAAAATCTGCTCACATTCAGAATTCAAACTTCTGAAAGTATTTTAAATATGAAATTATTACATACTGTTCTATAAATGATAAATGTTTTTAATTCAGAGTCATTTTCAGTAGAATGTGCTTCAACACTTGTAGTTGCACTGGAAACATTTGAAATGAAGTCTTTTTTTCTTAAAATAAGTGCATTTTTTCTTGTATTGAGGAGGTAAAGATATTTTGCCAATGGAACAAGACAACTTACACTTAAAATAAGAAAAAAAACAATTACATTGTCTTACTTTAAGTGCATATTATCTAATCATCTTATTTTCATAGTAAAAATACTATTTCCATTGGCAAACTATCTCATTTACCTACTCAAATTAAGGGGTAAATACACCTTCATTTAGGAAATTTTAACTTATTTCTAGATCGTTTTTCCAGTTGCAGATGTGTCTAGTAGTTCCCATTGATTTCCATTGCTTGTAAAGCGGGGAGAATGAGCGTCACTGCTGGGAAGATGGCAGGAGGGAGGGGCTACTATATTTGGGCAAAATGGCCGCTCCCAGACTCAGTGATTGAGATGAAAAATTATTGTTTTATTTTTTACTGATTAACGCTAAATTCATTAAATCGCCGGCAAACGTGTTTTAGTTATAAATAATAATAATGATCTATTTGTTATTTCTTGCTGATTGGACCTTTTTCCTTTCTTTAACACACAATTCTCAGAATTATAATGTTACACGGATGTTTTTCGTTGGTAGACACATATAGAGCTAAATTCAGGTTCAGGATTACTTTGATTTGTGAAAGAAAAAGCTGATGGGAGATATAGTTGGGTTTATGGATGGAAGGATTGAAGCTGGAAGCCTTCTTCATATCTTGCACATCCCAACATTAGCTGCCGCCCACTGAGCAGGATGTTGTCTTTCCTTTTATCTGCACGTCTTATCAGCTCCTAATCCGGCTCCCAGCCACAGCAAGACGTCTCTCTGAGTGGAGGTCACTACCTTTGGATTCCCCTTTTCAGCATAAGCTCAGCTCCTGTCTATTCGCCTGTAATTGTGAGGCTGAAATCCAGACTAAACATTCTCTTAATGTTTAGTCTAAACACAAAGAAAAATCTTTCTAATTCCCTGAATCAGTTAGTTCAACAATTAATTTATCCCCGCCACTTTTCCCTATTCAGACAGGATCCTTCACTCTACAAGCTTTGTTAAAATTTCCACCATGTAGCCCTTCGGCCTTCCCTCTCAGACACCTCCTTCCTCCTTTAACTCCCTCCACTACCCCCCCTCACCCTCCCTTGTTTTATTTTGCAGCCTTCTACCATGTTCAGGAAGTTGAAGCCTTGCCAAAGCCTCCTGTCGCTGTTTCCGGGAATCTGTCCCACAAAATCTCTGTATAGTAAGTAGGCTCTGACGTGGGAGCCATTGTTTAAAGTCCAGGGCCCCCATTGTCCAGGGAGGAGCTGCAGGACAAACAAAATCCCCTCTTTTGGAAGAAGGAGGAGCAGTAAAGGGGATTGAAGAGAGGGAGCCTATGCTATTAATAAATGAATCTCCACCTTAAAATTAGGTAAATGCCAACAAATTAGAGGAGCATGAGGGCATAAAGCATGATATAGAGGTTTATACTTGTAGTTGAGGTAGTGTTAAGTAAATTGTTTGATGCAAAACATGTAAAATACGGTAACGTTTCTGCTTTGTAAGGTGATCGTGATATTTAAAACTCATTGAAAATGCAAATATCTGGTCAGACGCTACACTACTCTCTGCAAATGTTCTGGCATAGCTCTGCTCGAGGTAGACCCCTGGTCCAGTTTGGCTGGATTCATGCAGCAATTTTATCGCAATATCATGAGTAAACTGGAAAGCAGACATGATGGCAGAGTAAAAAACATCCGATTTGTGAAAGTACAAAGTAAAATCTCTGAAATGCAAAGTAAATCAACCTGGTCTGCCCCGTTTGGAAGCAGTGTTAGCGAGCGGTGACAGACTTGGACATAGTCAATCAAACAGTTAAAAGAACAGTGTAGCTAACCTATGATGAAAGCTCAAGTCTGCCAAATATAGTGGATAAAAATGTAATATTCACAATAGCTGTGA
>JAGKQL010004845.1:0-13022 GCA_018398635.1 Cyprinodon brontotheroides
GGGCTAACCGGAGCCCGTCTGCTTTGCCCCTCTCTCAGCATAGCCGCGTGTGAAGGACCGCTGGCTATGATGGAGATATTTTTGTTTTATTTGGCAAAATGTTTATTTGATGTTTATCTGACTGTGTTAATCATTATTCCCCCACTAAATAAAAAAAATAAGAATTTAATTCATTATAATCTAGAGACTATTAATAAGAGGAGGAGAAATGCAGCTTCAGACAAACAGGGCGTGTGGTGACATCACAAGTACGCTTCTGTTCCAATTGACCCATATTTATGTGGTGCTCCCAAACTTTACTTTGGTCTTCTCAAGAACATTGTTGGCGAGGACACGAGTCCGTACTCGCATTCTAGTGAATTGAGAAATGGCCCCTGTGTCTGTTCGGCGGAGAGCAGGATGTATTTCTCCATGCAAACTGTTCTATTAAAGTTGGTGAAGTCCAGACAAATGCGCACAAATACCTTTTGTAGATGGAGCGGGGACCATTCCTGAGCACCCTTCAGTTGGTTCTTCAACTCTGCTGATGATTCCCATTGACTTCATTCTCAACAGTTCATGTTTCAGCTTTCAAATTTAGGTTTCTACTTAAGGCTGAGTTATACTCAGAAAACAGGTAATCTGCGTGTGTCGCAGTGAACGCCTTCCACAGACACTCTGGTGCACCTCAAATTTTAGGTGATCGCAGACAGCGCCGCATACAGGAGACAAGAGACCACCATTGTGGAAAACGACTCGTGAACTTGGACCAGCTAGATCCCTGCTCTTTTTCGCCCTAATTTCCCTCCGTTGTCGCAGAAACTTGCCCCCACTTCCTCACATTGCCTCGGCCGTATCTAGACCCACAGCTACTTGTGTTGGGGCGTGGAATACCATAGCACAGACCACGCTTCAATATTGGGCATAAATCAAAAATATCAGCAAGAAGCTCACTGTGACACACTGCTGCGGGGAGTATAACCAGCCCTTTATTAGTATACAGTTGCTGCATAACATAATAACATAATAAATCCTGAGGCAGTTTGGGGTAGTTGTCTTTAACACTTTGATGTGTATGCTATGAGCTAAGATAGCATTCCCCCTGTCTAAAATGGGGGAATGGTATCTGATGGGCCTTTAAATCCCATCAGATAGCATTCGCCCTGCTTTACATTGGGACAACGGTATCTGATGGGCTTATAAATCCTGTCAGAGAGCGTTTCCACTGACTATCATGGGGGCAAAGGTATTTGATGTGCCTATAAACCCAGATACAGTTCCCCTGTCTAAAATGAGATGGACAGTATCTGATGGGTCCAAAACCCCTGTCAGATAGCGTTCCACCTGTCTAAAATGGGGGAACAGTATTTTGTGGGCCTTTAACCCCGTCAGATTGCGTTCCTCCCGTCTAACATGGGAGGAACGGCAAATGATGGGTCAAAAGATACTTTCAGATAGCATTCCCCCTGTCTAAAGTGGGGGAACAGTATTTTGTGGGCGTTTAAACCCCGACAGATTGCGTTCCTCCCGTCTAACATGGGAGGAACGGCAAATGATGGGTCGAAAGATACTTTCAGATAGCATTCCCCCTGTCTAAAATGGGGGAATGGTTTCTGATGGGCCTTTAAATCCCATCAGATAGCATTCGCCCTGCTTTACATTGGGACAAAGGTATCTGATGGGCTTTTAAACCCTTTTAGATAGAGTTCCCCCTGTCTAACATGGGGGGAATGGTATCTGATTGGTCCAAAAGTCCTGTCAGATAGCATACCCCCAACTTTACATTGGCAAAAAATGGTATCTGATGGCCTTATAAATCCTTTCAGATAGCGTTCCCCCTTTTAAACATGGGGACAACGGTATCTCATGGGCCAATAAACCCTGTTAGATAGCGCACCCCCTGTCTAACATGGGGGGACGGTATCTGATGGGCCATTAAACTCCGTCAGATAGTGTTCACCCTGTCTTACATGGGGGGAATGGTATCTGATTGGTCCAAAAGTCCTGTCAGATAGCATACCCCCAGCTTTACATTGGAAAAATTGTATCTGATGGCCTTATAAACCCTCTCAGATAGCATTCCCCCTTTTAAACATGGGGACAACGGTATCTCATGGGCCAATAAACCCTGTCAGATAGCGTTCCACCTGTCTAAAATGGGGGAACAGTATTTTGTGGGCCTTTAAACCCCGTCAGATTGCGTTCCTCCCGTCTAACATGGGTAAACGGTATCTGATGAGCCTACAAACCCCTGTCAGAGCAGAGCATAAAAAACTAACAATAAAAACACAATACGTTTGGGCCAACCAGGTCTGACTGGCGTCCTCCCCCACCATCAGAGCCAACTCACCACCAGGTAGTGGTCGGTGGAGAGTTCCACCCCTCTCTTCACCCGAGTGTCCAAGACATGCGGCTGCAGGTCAGATGAAACAACAACAAAGTCGATCATTGAACTACGTCCTAGGGTGTCCTGGTGCCAATAGCATATGTCGACACCCTTATGCCTGAACATGGTGTTTGTTATTGACAAACCATGAGGAGCACAGAAGTCCAACAAAAGAACACCACTCAAGTTCAGGTCAGGTGGGCCAATCCTTCCAACCAGGTCTCACTGCCATTGCCCACGTGGGAGTGGAAGTCCCCCAGAAGAACAAGGGAGTTCTCAGGAGGGGCACTCTCCAGTACCCCTTCTAAAGACTCCAAAAAGGGTGGGTAATCTGAACTGCTGTTTGGCACATAAACACAAACAACAGTCAGAATCCGTCCCCCCACACGTATGCGGAGGGAGGCAACCTTCATGTTCACCGGGGTGAACCCCAACGTACAGGCACCAAGATGAGGGGCAACAAGTATGCCCACTCCTTCTCAACGTCTCTCACAAGGGGCAACTCCAGAGTGGAAGAATGTCCAGCCCCTCTTAAGGAGACTGGTTCCAGAGCCAGAGCTATGCCTCGAGGTAAGTCCAACTATCCCTAGTTGGAACCTTTCAACCTTGTGCGCTAATTCAGGAACCTTCCCCACCAGAGAGGTGACATTCCTTGTCTCAAGAGCCAGCTTCTTTAGCCGAGGGTAAGAACGCCACGGTCCCTGCCCTCGACTGCCACCCATCACACAATGCTCATTGGAAGGGGGACCCATGTTTCCTCTTCAGGATGTACCCTGCTGGCCTCCATGGCTAAAAGCACGGCCACCTATCACTCACCAGCGTGCCCCACCTCCAGGCCTGGTTCCAATGTTGGGGCCTCGGTGACCAGCGTCCGAGCAAGGGAACACTATGTCCATTTATTGCATTCATTATAAGGGGTCTTTGGACTGCTCTTTGTCTGGTCCCTCACCTAGGACCTGTCTGCCTTGGGTGACCCACTGGGGCATAAAGCCCACTCAAGACAGCATAACTCTAAGATCCTTGTGACACGAAGCCCTCCACCAAGATAAGGTGGCAGCCCAGGGAGGGTTCATTAAAAGTTAAACCTATTAAATGTGGTTAATTTAACATAATAATATATCTTTCTGTTTCAGTTAAATACTGACATGGTCATCATAGTGGGCGATTTTAACACCAATGCTGACATTGAAGGTGAGCGCTTAAGTGCAGCCTGTCATGCAAACTATAGAGGCTGTTGGTTTTGTTCAAAATGTGAAAAGTGCCATACATTTTCATACTTATACTTTCGACCTTGTGCTGAAATTTGGCATTGAATGTGAAGAAATAATACTATTTCCCCACAGCCCTGTCCTCTCTGACCACTTTTTAATAAAATTCAAAATTACTTTAACAGCTTTTTCCTCCTCTAAAAGAAGGCTTCACTTTAGCAGAACATTATCAGATAATGAAATTATGCATTTGAAATAATATTTTCAAAAATATATCTCCTCTGTGTCATCAAGCAGTGCTGCACAGAACAAACAGTTTATTCTCCTTCACAGGTTGATGATTTTGTTAATGGGCTTGTTAGTTCACTGTGTACTGCCTTAGAACACGTAGCCCCTGTTGGACTACCCATTCTCCCTGCTCTTAGCAGTAATAACTTTATTGCATTCTTTATAAATAAGATTTATTCTAGAAATAATTGGCTCCCCTCTAAATATAACTGGTTTATCTCTGGAAGGTGAGGCGATATCTGAGGTAACTATAGAATCTGAACTGGGTTTGGACTGCTTTGATCCAGCCCCAAACTATTATCTTAATCTAAGCCTTAAACTTGTATTTTGGATCCAGCTCCAACCATGTTATTTAGGGAAGTATAACATCAGATCTCCTCCTCCATTTTAGATGTAGTTTACATATCTCTGTTGCAGGGATATGTACCTCAGGGTTTTAAGGTAGCTGTGATTAAACCTTCATTTAAGAAACCGTCTCTTGACTTAGATGACTTGGTCAATTATAGACCTATATCCAATCTTCCTTTCTTATCTAAAATTCTTGAGAAAGCAGTTGCCAAACAAGTGTGAGGACACTTACACCATAATGAACTTTTTTGAAGGTTTCAATCTGGTAAAAAGTCACTAATGATATTCTCATGGCCACATGGAGCAGCCCTTGACTGCTTTAAATTTTATCTATCTGATAGATTTCAGTTTGTTCACATTAATAATAAATCTTCTTCATGCTCAGTGCTGCTAGGACCAATTCTATTTACTCTGCCCCTAATTGGTAGAAATATTAGACAGCTTGGGATTCATTTCCACTGTTATGCCAGTGATACTCAGCTATATCTGTCTATAAATCCAGATGAAGCTAACCCATTACATAGACTACATGCCTTTCTTGAAACATAAAAACCTGGATGACTCTTAACTTTCTTCTTCTTAATGCGAAAAAACAGGCGATATTATCTTTGGACCGGAGTCTTGTAGAAAGAAGCTGATTAGTCATTCACTTCATTTGAATGGGATTTAATTGATCTGAGATAATAACGTAAAAAGTTTTGGTGTTATTTTTGATAAGGTCCTGTCATTAAAAATCCTGTATTAAACGGGTTTCTATAATTTCCTTCTCCGGGAATATTGCAATAGAAATATCCATTTCAGGGGTGATGCTGAGAAACTAGTCCATGCATTTTGTTAGTTCAAGGCTGGACTATTCATGGTCTTAAGTGGGAAGTCCACAAACTGTGGTTAAAGCCTTCCAAGCTGATCATAAAATGCTGCAGCCAGGTTCTGATGAAAATTACACAAAGATAGATAATATTTCTCCTTTCTTCATTGACTTCCTTTTTAAATCCAGAATTGAATTTAAGATCCCTCCTTCTCACATATAAAGCCTTAAATGGCCGAAGCTCCATCTGATATCAGAAATCTGATTGTTCCTTATGTTCCTAACAGAGCACTTAAGCACTCAATCTGGCAGTATTGACACCATCATGGAGAGAAATATTAGCTGTGCTGCTGCCATCAGCAACTTTGTTGTTTATAGATGTTGGGTTGGCCAGTGTAGTCCTGTTTCTCTGACGTGACTAACTGCATATGCTCTCTTCATCCTCTGACTTTGCGTAAGAATGGCTGAGTACTCATCTGCTGGCTGTTGATAGTTAACTTTTGTATCTCTGCTGCTTTTTGCATCTCTGCTTCTGTCTCCTTGAACCCCAGTCGGCCTCAGCAGATGGTCGCTCACACTGAGCCTGGTTCTGCTGGAGGTTTCTTCCTGTTAAAATGGAGTTTTTCCTCTCCACTGTCGCTACAACCGTGCTTGGTATGAGGGATTGCCTTTGAGTCAATGAGTCAATGGATCAGCTAGTTTTCCTTAAATACAAAACTTTGAACCAATCTGACTGTATGATCTGGTTGAATTTTGTCTTTAAAGTGCCTTGAGATGAAATGTGTTATGAATTTGCGCTATATAAACACACTGAATTGAATCAAGGAGTTAGTTTTCTTCCACTTGTGCACTGCTCCAGAAATGTCTGTTGTGCTTGGTCAAACAGCAATTCCCCAGCTATGCACCAGATTTTCTACTTCATTTATTCAGAATTTGAGTTGACCATTGCTGCCAAGGCACGGTTAGTTTTTACCATTACAGAAAGTCATCAACTTACAAAAAAAACACTTTGACCTTTAGCATATGCTCTTTACCTGCAGTTCAGACAGGTATGCAGAACCACTGTACTGCTAGATCGTCATCCAGTCTTTCATCCCTTGTAATAATAGGTCTGCCTACGTTTTTTTTTCTCCTTGATAGCCTTGTATTAAGGTCCATGACCAATTCTGCTACAAAAGTGTCTCGCAAAATGTTAAGGGTTACGACCCATGATCATTTTCGTTTTAACCTAAGGCCTCGAAGTAATGCTCTCTTTGTCCCTAAGCCAGATGCTGAAGCTGTCAGTTGTCACTGCTGTGCTCTCTGGTTTAGGGGGGAACTGGTTATTTAGCCAAATAATGTTAAAACATCCTTTAGTAAAAATTCCTGCATCCAGTTCATCACCAAAACTGATATTTTTCCTTGGACTTATGTGCACCTTTGGTAAAAAAAAAAAAAAACTCATCAAATCATTAAAATCCCTTCATAACTTTTCAAGTCATCCTGTACAAAGACAGACAGACAAACAGACATACTCACCTTATCACATAACCACCTTGGCGGAGGTAACTAAACTGTGCTGCGTTGTTTGATAACTGGAATCAAGTGGGATATCCTGTGCTTGGCTTGAAACTAACAAAATACAACTGAAAAAACTTTCTCTGTTCTAAAGTACAATGAGATTATGTGTTGATCTTTTAGGATATGAAGACTGAATTAAATTGCATCTTTCACCTTCTGCTTGGAAACTAGGCACTACTTTGTGTTGGTGAATTACATACAAATGTTTGTAATTTATTACATCATAAAACTAAGAGCAAAACATCACATTTATCTATCTGGATGGAGGTTTATGGAGGAAATAATGTATACTTAAGCTTTTGTAAATCAGAGTTGAACATTAATACGCAGAGTATCTCTCTTCTTAGGCTTAACATAAATTATGATGTTCAGAAAGAAAAACATGAAGACATTGTACTGTTGTCCCAAACCTTTTATTTTGGTTTCCAGAATAGTTTCTTAGAGAAATTTGCCACTTCAAGGATAAAAAACAAACCATTGTGACATCAGAATAATTTATTCACTACAGTCACTGTCCAAAGAACAGCAGCAGGGCTGTAGACAGTAAAACTTAAAGAAACACTGAAACATTATGAATATGATAAACCTTCTTTTCTTAACCTGCTAATGCTTCATGACCCTGCAGAGTTTGGTTGCAGGAGCAGGTTGAGTATGTCAACCACTTTGGATTAAACATTAGTGATGAAAACAATTTTCACAGCAATTACCTGCCTTTTACTTTATTGCTTTGTTTTTCTTTTTTCATAATACAAAAGTGGCCTGGTCCCTTTAACCAGTCATCACATGGTGTGTTTCTGAAAAGTTAAACTATTGGTCATCCTGACATATACTATATATTCATTTAAAGACCTAGAAGCTCTCTTTTACTAAAGATTGTAGTGTTCATTGTTAGAGTGGTCTTTAAGATCACAAACACAAAGTAGAAAAGACCAGTTAGTGTTACAGAGGAAAAAAAAACATGTCCACAACAAACAAATAGATAAAACAGAAAAAGAGGAACACAGTTTATCGGTATGGTAGTGTGTGGTTTGCGACCAGAAATAGATGCTGATTTAATCTGAGCTCAATGCAAAGGTCAGCGATGATTGGATTTAAAACAGTTTCCTCTTTAGGTCACAAAGTTTAAAGGAAAAAATTGAAATCAAATCACCTGAATTGTCACTCCTTTTCCCCTAAGAACAGAAGGAGGAAGTAAATAAGCCCGTAGAAGTTGGATTTCCTCAAAAAGAAAAAAAATGGTTGATCCAAATTACCCACCACCCGTCAGAGGGACCTCTGGATATCAGAACTTTGTGACCAAAATTGCTTTAATCCCTACTTTGTCCAAGTGTAAGTAATGTCCACAATTATATAACCAAAACTTCCCCTTTAGAAATTGAGACAACTTCTTTTCTGGTCAGGATATGATACAAATATACACAAAGAAATGAGACAATAAAGAGAACTAATACACACTAACTTAGAGTGAGAGGAACATCATGAGGAGGTAAAGTCTCTAAAATGATGGCATTTCCTGATTAACTGAGCTCAGAATGAACTGACTGGATGAACGCTCATCAGCAGATTAGTTTATACCTTAGTGCTAAAAATGAACCCTGACCTAAAAACAGCAATTCCTCACGTGGGGTCCAGGCATCGGTCCCCACAACATGCTACTTTTCCAGAAAACGGGCCCCACAATGTTTAAAACAAGAAAACACACACACACAGCTTTCCCTCAGAGGGCGGGTATATGGCTCATCCAGGAGTGGTATTTGACCTGGCCAGAAGTGGAGAGCAGGTAAGGCCAACGCCATCACAGCTTTGCATAGATTCTAAACTGGTAAAAGTCAAAGATTTTCATTTATGATAAAAAGAAGCATATAAACTGGGCTCACCGCATAAAAAGAAGTTGGAATTGTCAGGAGATTCAGTCAGTTTAAAACCTTAGTGTCTGAGTTCATTCACTGACTAATAAAAACTGCAGCTGAGTCTTGCTCCGTTTAAAAAGAAAATATAGAAAAAGACTCAGCAATGAAGCTAAGACATTGTTTTACTGCTGTGGGTAAAAGCAGACATATCCAAATAAATCCTCAACTGCCAGAAAAAAGGGTAACAGAAAATAAAAAAGGGGCCATTAAAGGAGTAGTGAAAATACAGAATACCGTGTTAGTACACAACTCATCCATTGTCTTACAATTTTACTAAAAGCAACCATTTCAAAACAGGGAGTGAAGGTCAGGAGAGGGGGGGTCATGGGCACTTCTCTGCACATGGAGAGAGGCATCATTCTGAGCGTGCTCAGATAGAGCCGATCCATCAGAGGGTCTCTACTCCATCAGCAGGTAGCGCTGCAACCTCTACGTTTCTGCAAGAAGGAAAATAATAAGTTAGAAATTCCTTCACTTCTCTCTGGAAGAGAAGTTACAGCCAGTGCCGGCTGGTCAATAGAGTGGGCTAGGGTGCCCCACCCGCCCAATGAGCTTGATTAATACATAAAAATTAAAAAAATCAAATGATACAATTTTAATATTTCAAAATATATCATATTTTTTTTTATTTTTTAAAGCTGTTTCAATGGTCGTCGCACTGGTGACGTCATTTCCGCCATGGGGCGCAAAAATCTTTGGCCATAGATTCTCGTTAAAAGTTGTAAATGCGCAATAGCTCCTCTGCAATGCAAAAGTATAGGAGGGTGCAGGAGACCTGCGACTTGAGCTGACAGGAACTGTCGTCACAGCAGTACAGGTTGAGTCGCCAAAATATGAGACGAGAGAGAGAGAGAAATTTAGCACGAAAAATTTAATTAAGTCCCTTAAAGCAAACTTACCCAGAGGTGAAAGCATTTGGACCTGATGGGCCGAACATCAACATTAATCATTAGTCCAAAGACAGATGGAGACGGTATACGGCTTGGCTAACTGCATGCAGAGAGGCTAACGCTTTATTCTGCTTTCCCTGCCTCCTTTTTTACAAACATCAGGATCTGAGCCAGCTTGGAAAAAGACATGTTCTACTGATTTCTACTGCAAAGAAGAATGAACAATCTGGTATTCACATGGAAACTAATATAATATAGTGTACTTTTCCTAGGTGTTGGTTAATTTGCATAGTTGGTTTTAAATAAACATGGAGTTTCATGGAAACATCTGCACTAGCCCTAGCTCTGTTTTCTGTGGTCTGCTTTGTGTGTAAAACAGCATTTCCAACGCCACTCATTTAATGACAGATTTGTTCCCCAAATATGTGGATCAGAGAAGGCAGTAGGGGTGTAAATAATAATCGTTTTGTATCGATGCATCGATCCAAAAGCCGACGATCCGATGCATCGACACGTCCGCAAGAGAATCGATTCATGTTTTTTTTTTGCTCCGGTCTATTTTTATCCATTTGCTCCTGGGCGTAATTCTCCCTCCCGTGCTGCGGTGGCGCTAAACCTATTTTGCCCTCCTACCTCGCTCCCTGGTTATACTCTTACAGCAGTTTGTTGCAGTAAGCTTGACACAGACATTTTTAAATTATGCTCAATATTGAAGCGTGGTCTGAGCTACACGCTGTGGGTCTAGATACGGCCGAGGCAGCGAGGAAGTGGGGGCGAATTTAGTCCGACGACGGAGGGACATGAGGGCCAAAAAGAGCGGAGATCCAGGTGGAAAAAAGGGTCCCAGCGTTCTCGCACATCTCGCTCTTCTAGTGAGATGTGCGAGACCGCGGAAAACAACTTCACGAGTTGTTTTCCGCAGTTTCGGTCATAAAAACAAAACAAGCCGGCCTCCTGTCTGCAGCACTGTCTGCGGTCAGCTACAATTTGGGAGAGGTGCAGCGGAGCGTCTGTGGAGGGGGCGGGACGTCTGGAGCCGAGGTATTGCATTGCACTCATTGCACTGATTTTGTGCAGTATTTTTTGATGCAACTTTTCTACTTCTGTTATTAGCTGTAGTTTCTCAAAAAAAATGCATAACGATATTACAGCTTTAATTGATTTATTTCAAATTTTAAACTTTGTTTAGCCTGTAAGGTGTAAAAATAAATTAACCAATTAATCGAATCGAATCGTATAGTGGTGTTTTCTTGAGTATTGAAAATAATCGAATCGTTTTGGTCAGGAAATCGATACTGAATCGAATTGCCATGATGGGTGTGATTTACACCCCTAGAAGGCAGCAGTCCTGTTTTATCTTCTCCTCCTAGGAGAATTTTTATTTTACTTTGTTAATTTTAAGAGTTGTAATATGATTCTACTTAATGTAAAAATGTGAGAATGTATGACCAAGTTTTATAAATGCAGAGAACACGAATCGCTTTGCTTAAATGGCACCAGGTTGGGTGAGTTTAACGCTTTGAATGTGTATTTATACCAATTCTTGCCAAAATTTATATTTCTTTATGCTGTGACATTTCTCCTTTATCCGCACTTACACTATGCATTGCTGTGTGTTTCTGCGTCACATCAAATCCTATTGAAATACTAACACTAAAGGCAGTATTTATAACGTGAGAGGATAAAGTACGGTGGGCTAGGGGAGCAAACTGTGTGTAAATATATGATTTTACATCAAGGTTTGAATTTCCATGGTGTTTCCTCCCTCCTGGCTACCACACTAAAGTCCCAATTGTTCCCCGGTCTCAGCATGGTTTAACACAAACACATAGATGTTAAAGTGAAAAGTAAAGACCAGTTATAAAGTGTAAAAACTCAAAGTTACCCACCTTCTTCTGCCTCCTCCTCTACCTCTTCCGTCACTGTTTCTGTGTCTGAAAAATATCAGGGTGAAAATGTGAAGATCGTTGTCCTTAAAGTTCAGGCAGGTAAATTTAGCCTTGTTTAAGTGAGAATGAAACCGTGTAAATCACAAGATGGAAAAGATAAAAAACCAACAGCTAAATATTGGATAAACTTTTTATTTTCTTGTATGATTATTCTTACCTGGAATTGTTGCCTCCATGCCAGCTGCATCAACGCCTTGTTCCTCTTCCTCGTCTGCAGGCGCTTCCTCCTCCTTGGTTTGATGCTCAACAGCTTCGCCTTCAACCATTGGTTCTAAGAACTCTTCTTCCTCCACCACCTCTTCTTCTGGAGGTGCATCTTTTCCTATAACATGCTCTTCTGGGAGAGCTGCTTCTTCCACAGCTTCATCTTCTAGGTGTCCTTCTTCTGTAGCCAGCTCTCCAGCAGGCTCTTCTGAAAAACCTTCCTCCAGTGGAGCCACATCCTCTTCTTCTGCACGTTCCTCTGAACCATCGGTGGCTGCTACCTCCTCTACAAATTCTTCTGAGAAGGTGTCCTGCTCAGTTGGTTCCTCATCAACAGGGAGAGTTTCTTCCTCTGTTTGCTCTAGTGCCTCGTCTAAAGATTCCTCTGCTCCATCACTGGTCCCTTCCGGTTCTTCAGCCTCTTCCTCGTAAGCACCAACCTGAGTAATTGGCAGAAATTATTTCACCTCATGAACATACAGCTGTCGTGGTTTGCTTGATCTCAAGGAAACAGTCATTGGGTCTTATTTGCACACAATGTTTTTTAAGCAGGCTTGCATGGTGTCGCAGTGTGTAGCACTGTGGCCTTGCAGCCAGAAGGCTCCGGATACGATTCCCGGTGTTCTGTCAGATGAGCATACCCAGTCAGACCCGCATACCCATAGTCAATACCTGCTCATCCCTTTAGTTTATCCATCTTTATCCCTTAAGTTTTGTATGAAAAATATACTTTAAACTACTTAAACTTCAATGAGCCTGTATCCCTTTAGTCATGTACAAAAAAACCATTTAATTACTTTGCTTTTGGTGTTTTTTTTTAAGCCTATGGCAATCTGACCTTAAATTGTTTGGGTTTTTTTGGACATGACTAAACGGATACACGTCCTTCAAGGTAGTTTAAAGTCTATTTTTCGTACAAAACTAAAGAGAGGAACGCAAATCTGACGTCTTGTGCATTCGTATTGGCTTATCGGTATGCTGGTCTGATAAGGTATGCTGATCTGACAGAACACCGGCCCGGAAACTTTCTGCATGAGTTTGCACGTTCTCCTGGTGCGTGTATGATTTGTTTTTACAGAAACTGTCTGAAAACATGAAAACATTAATTGGCTTCTCTAAATTGTGTGGATGGTTGTGTGTCTGTGTCGCCCTGTGACAGACTGCCGTTCTGGCCTGGGTGGACCCTGCCTCTCGCCCATAGACTGCTGGAATAAGCGGGAGAAGTTAGCTGGATGTTTTCCGATTTTTTATTTCTGAGTATTTTAATACTAGTGGACTTATGTCCAGCAGTGTAAAAACTGTGAAATGTTTTCTGATGCAATCATCATGATGTAAAACCAATAAAGTGTGGGCCACTGTTCAACAGCCTGCATACAACAGAGAGGGCTTATCTATAGGATGACTGAGGTACAAAAGGAAGTTAGGATTTTGATTCCATCGCCAACTTGTGCTACTAGACAAACGGCTTTTAACCCAAATAATAAATAATGGT